>APFE031043910.1:0-15735 GCA_000404065.3 Pinus taeda | reverse complement strand
ATAGATACATATTTTAAAATATATAGTATAAAATAATAAATAATAATCAAATAAAATTTAAATTTAAAAATGTTTGTCTCTAAATTTATATTTTTTTATTTATAAATCCTACAAATTATCCGTTGTTTACTCTACTGCTGAAACCATTGCTACCGATGTTGCTCTCTTATACTGGTGATGGTATGTTGGGTCACTATATAGACTTGGCGCTAATTCAACAGAAAAAGGCTATGAATATTAATATTTTACTAAAAGGACCGGGATTGTGACTTAGTCAACTGAATCCACATCGGGATCTGCACTGAACGGATCTTATTCTCGATCATGACGCACTTTCATAGAGAGGCCCCCACTATTCACGATATCTTTCAATGTTCGCTTCCATCCAATTCCTCATGATATTGTGTACAATGATCTTTAGCTACTATCGTTGTTCCCTTGTGAAAAGGCATGGAGAGCAATATATAAGTGAGACACGGAAGGATCTAAAATTGACACTCGAACAGGAAGGAAAGGATGCTACAGGCTATAATCAGAGCTTTCACTATTACATCTCGAACTACTGCTTGAACTTCAATCGGGTGTCTAACCACTGCTTCTTCCATAGAGTTATTATTACCTCAAGAGGATTCTCGAACAGCTGCACCTACAATCGCCTCCGCCTCTGGGAACCTATCGTGGTAGTAACCCACCTTTAACCCATTCGCATTCGTTGCTATCACAAGTTAACATTGCCAGTCACTTGATGTTGGCAGTTTTTGTGCTTGCGGCTGCGTAACTTGTAAAGGATCAGATCGAACCTGCAAAGGATTGTAGGTGGCTTAGATGGCTTTCTGGCTGCTTGTGCCTCTGGGAACCTATCGCGGTAGTAACCCACCTTTAACCCATTCACATTCGTTGATATCACAAGTTAACATTGCCAGTCACTTGATGTTGGCAGTTTCTGTGCTTCCGGCTGCGTAACTTACAAAGGATCAGATCGAACTTCCGGCTGCGTAACTTACAAAGGATCAGATCGAACCTGCAAAAGATCACAGGTGGCTTAGATGGCTTTCTGGTTGCTAGTGGCTGGACCAGCTAGGCGGGGACTAGCTGACATGCAGCCTGTCTTGTTTTGATGTTATTATTCATGTATATCATTCAAAATGATGTTGTTTGATTTATAAGTTATATTGTTTTGATGTTATTTAATCGATTTATAAGATATATTGTTTTGATGTTATTTGATCTATAAAATATATTGCGTAAATTATTAATATTATAATCTATTTCTTTATTTCTAAAATAAATTTAAGTAAGATTTATTTAAATTTAACTTTATCTACCATTTTTTAATATAATTATACTAAATCCATATTATTTACATTACAATTTCAAACACTTATAATTATTTAATATCATATTATTTTAAATATAATTATACTATCTTATTTGCATTGCAATTTCAAACACTTATAATTATTTAATATCCTATTATTTTTTACAAATTTAAAGGTAAAATACTCCCTATTCAAAAATATCATTGGTTAATATTCAACTAAACACATTTAGAAACTTAATTTTTAAACTATTTCTTTATTGTATTATATTTTAAAATGGGTTCTTAAATATTTTTAATAAATCTATATTATTAAAAATACAATTATATGTATTAAATAAAAAATAGTTATCAATAATACATAGGTATATTATATTTTTTAAACATTTTCTTTATTGTATTATAATTTAAAATGTATTATTAAATATTCTTTAATAAACCTGTTATATTAATTAAATATAATTAATGATTAAATATAAAAAATAGTATTTATAATAATAGCATGAAATATTAAATAATTTATAAACTTTTAATTTGTATATTAAATACAAATATAGATAGAAAATCTCGGAGAACATATAAAATTAGGTCTTTCCCCTGCCCTATTCTCCTTATAGAAGTAGGTCTTTCCCCTATCAAAAGCCTAGTCATAGCTATGACTAGGCTTCTGTTGAACAAGCACAAGCTCAATAACATAGGAGATCATAGACTTCCCAAGCTAGCTTTAATTTCCAGCCAAAACCATCTAAGTCTCAAACGGGGATGGTATAAAGACACGAGGGCCTGGATGAACCATTGGGAGATCAACGAGAACGATGCATTGCAAAACATTAATAGCATTAAAAATATTGTTATTTCTAAGTTCAAAGAAAAAATGTGGTGTGAGAAAGATTTAGCGGCTAAAAGAAAATTGAGTTCTTATAAGAAGGTCATCAACCCCACCCTAGAAGATCAAAAGTATATCTCTGTTTTAGCTAGCTCAAATAAGAAAAATAATCTAGCAAAGTTTAGAACGAACTCTCATGAGCTCCACAGTGAAACACTTCGTTGGACAGTTCCTAAAACACCATGGACTGAAAGAATATGCCATCTCTATGATAATAGGAACATTGAGGATGAAAACCACTTCCTCTTAGAGTGCCCCGTGTACAACCACATTAGATCTCACTTTCATAATCTTTGTCGCAATACTGACCTTCCTAGCCTTTTACAACGTCAAAATTACAGTGAGCTTGGGAGCCTTCTCTCCAATCTTTTTGAGCATAGAAATAAAACCTTAAATCAAACTAAATAATTTGTTTCTCTAGGTCCCATAGACCAAATTTTGGTCTCAGTGGACTTTAACCACCACCACCATCATCATCATCATCATCAAAAATTATTTTTAATACTGATTTATGATGATGATGATGATTAAGGTTTATTAAGACAAATGCATCCAACTTCAAGAAAAGAAAAAGAATCTAATTGTTATTTAACAAAATCTTATTTCCGTGATTAAAAAAAAAAAAGTCTTCCAAGATCGATGTAGTTGGGTTGGCTTAATAAATCAAGAAGATTGGATGTGTGGCACATGTTAGTGAATTGATAGCAAATGTGAGTAAGAACCAGATTCATCTTCCACCTTCTTAGTATTGCAAATTTGACCAGTTCTATTATCCCAAAGAGTCTTAGAAGTATAGACCACTACCCACTTTTAAATTAAGAATTTATTTTTCCAGAATAATTGATATATATATATATAGTTAATAATATTTAAATATATCATCAAATATATTTATATAAAGTATAATTAATTATATTAATATGTTTTTGTTATGTTTAATAATTTGGTACATTGTTTTTTAAAGAAATTTTTATAGCATAATTAAATTAGTTTAGATTCATCTTGATTTGAGATTTACAAGGATTAAATTATTGAAAATACAAATTTATTTACCTTGAAAATTTTGATTCTTCTTTGCATTTAATAGATTAGGTTTAGAGATGAAATAAATCTATGTTGATTCTTAATAATATTATTTATATTTATATAAATTTTACATCTCTATTCTTATTTTAAATTTTATTAAAATCTTAATTATATATAGAAAAATAGTGCACATTTATTTATATGTGTGTGTGCTATAATGTAATGTTTAACATTTTCACTAAATCAAATTAGATTAATGTAATAAATAAATAGAATAAGAGGATTTATGTAATGTAATGCAAACATTTTAATTCGATAAAAATAAAAATAAAAATAATCATGTAATAATAATAATAATACTAATAATGGCCCTTGGTATTAAGAACTCCTAGTATGGACCCTTGATATTCATGTGGAATATAGCCTATTTAAAGGGGAAATTAAACCAGTCCTCTCGATCTACCAAGAGCAAGGAAGGATCAAATTTCTTGAGATGAAAACCCCTTTTAAAATGAAAAGAGATTTGATCTCACTTGAGGCTTGATAAATCTCGGGCTTGATAAATTTATAGTTAAAAGAATCTAAATAGATTTATATAATTTTCACATACCTATACATAAATATTCTTATTTATAATAGTATGCTTATTAATTAAATTTATTAAATTTTATATATTTATTAATTATATCTTTTCAATAAAATGGTTAACAATATGAATTATTATTATTTCATGACATTGCACATAAAAAAATGTTTGTAATTTTATTAATAAAAAATAATCCAATTCTCACATACCCATAAGTAAAACCTTCACAATAAATAACTATATATATATATAATCTATATAACAATACAGTGCATTAGTCCTTCAATGTATAAACCAAGGATCTACTTATTTAATTGGTAATAATACATTGACTCAGCCCCTAAACATATAAACAAACGGATTTATTATTACCGCAACACTTATTTAATTCTTGAATCTTTGCAATACATAGGCATAGATATAAGATCTGTAGTAACATTTACTAAGGTTTTGTGGTGATATACGAGTCACCTCACATTAGTTTAGTTATACCTTAAGCACATGACTCAGTTCAATCTTTAATTACATCATTCGACATTTGTTCAGTAATTAATGGCATCCTTTTTGGGCGGCTTACTGCCCCTAGGGTTGAGGAACCACGGCCTCTTGAGCTTTCGCCGTGGTGTCTAGCTGGGACTTCCTGCACGGGTAAGAGTGCAACATCAATGGTGCCTCGGCGATTTCCGAATCAAACGATGGAGAAATTTTGCCATCGATCTAAACTCTGTGAGGATGTGGAAACCGGTCCTTTGGTGCATTTTCCATACACTTGTTCGGTCTCTGGTTCACTATGGAATTCTTTCTTTGGTAATGGTTTCCGCTTGTATTTTTCTTCCTTCTGAAGCGTTCTTAGTGTTGGGTTGAAGTGTTTTTCATGGGAACTAAGGACTTTCCTATTTTTTACACTTTACCTCTCAAGACTATCCTCGCATCTGGGTCCAGTTCTGATGTATCTTTTGTATATACTCCCATACTCCCATTTCTATGTTGTTGATTTTGGTTTATTTTTCTTAAAGTTCATCATTGAATCTAATCTGATTTCTTGGTGCTTATTTGTCAGGTTTTCATGCCCAGGTGCTGAAGCTTTTGGAGCTTTGCTCCTTCTGCCAAAATCCTTATTCCTCAGCAAGTCTTCACCAGGTATGCGTGAGGGGTTTTGGTTAAATACAGAATGGGGATTTCTTAGCTTCTTTTCCTATGTTAGTTGAATGCGTCAATTTTGAAATGGATTAGAGGTTCCGATACAGTGTATGTATTTTAGTTTTAAGGCTCAGAGCCATCAATTCAACCTTAGAATCTATGAGTTTTTAAGTGTAAAAGATGAAACCCTCGCTTGGGGTTTTGCGCTGTATTCGTCTGTTATTTGGCTCTAAACTAAAGGTGTTTCAGTTTTTATTACATAATAATTATTTCAGACTTTGGTTCTGCTCTTTATGCATGTATTTCTCCAATTCCGTATTGAGGCACTGTAACTTTTCTATTAACTTGTAGCACATTATTTATGGTATTTACTATGGTTACTATTTAGCGGCATATCCTGCTTTTCCTTTCTAGGTTGTAAAGTTTTCTTTTTGGTTATATCCTTTAGCTAGATTTAGTTCTAGATTTAGTTCCAGCTCTGCCCTCTTGGAGCTGAGTTGGTACTGGAAAGCCCTACATACTATATTTCTTTCTCTAAGGGTTAGTGGTTTTTCTTGCTCTAGTAATGAGGCAGAACCCTGTTCCTCACCTAACTCCCAATGTTGCGTTTCTAATCAACAATTAGGGTTATAATCACATTTTCTTGCGTTCTTCCTAACTGGAAAACTACGCACGTTCCTTTACTTCATTAGTTGCTTCTATGAATTTAACAACAGATAGTTTCATTTATTTGCGGGTTCTTCATTATTATTTTTAATTTCTGTTTCTATCAATTTATCAGTAAATGATTCCGCTATTCTACGGTTTTACTGTCTTTACGAGTTAATAACAATTAATCTTGTTATTCTATAGGTTTACTGTTTTTATGAAGTGATAGTGAATAACTTCGTTATTCTATAGGTTTAGTTTATTTATGAATTAATAGTAAATAATTTAATTATTCAACAAGTTTACTATCTTTATGAATTAATAGTAATTAACTTGGTTCTTCTATAGGTTTACACACATAGCCTTCTTAATTACTAGGTCCATAATTTTCATAGTAATTAATTTAGTTAAAATAAAAGCATATCCATCATGCTAATTAGAAGATAAATCCTATGACTAAAAAGGTAGGGTCTCTAGATTATACTTATCTCTCTCACTTAAATTCGAGTTGAACTAGATTTTAATTCTCTGTTTATCTTGCCTCATGATGTTGAAGCATTCAACTCAGAAAAAATCATTGTATTTTAGTAGACATAGGGGGTCTTGTGTTTTAAGTAAGTTAGTTTCCTAAGTGTTAAATTAATGTAATTATTTAGCCTTTTGAGTTATTTCAATGAGAATAGGAATTAATTAAGTATTTTGAGGCATATTTGTAAATGTTCTCAAATGTTGGAGAACATGAGAGATTTAGGATAGTTGAAAGATTTGGGAATCAATTGTAAATCTTAGTTTAGGAGTTGGTTTCATAATTTGTGGATTAAAGAAGATCCTTAGGGATAAAGAAGAGATTTTAGAATTTTTTTGCGAAAGTTATGGATCTAAACCACGAATTGGTTATAGAATCCTTTTGTATAAATGTAATCCTAAAAGGCATAGAAAGGGGTTAGCTAGTTAGAGGTTGTGAGTCAGAGGTTTGATTGTAAGCCTATGGTCAGGTAGGAAAACAAAGGCCACTGATTAGAAAATCCGGTAAGAGAGGTAGAGAGTCTCATTAAGTAATCATTTGTTTATATATATATATATGGAGAGAGAGAGAGAGAGAGAGAGAGAATTCAATTCTTGAATTGTGTGAGTGTGGATTGAGTAATATATATATATATAGAGAGAGAGAGAGAGAGAGAGATAGAGAGAGAGAGAGAATTTAATTCCTGAATTGTGTTAGTGTGGATTGAGTAATCGAATGATAAATTGTGTGTGAATTAGAGTTTATGTGTAGCATATATCTGCAAGTGAAGTTCGAGTAGAACACAAAGAAGAAGTGAGGACGAAGGCTCGTGGTTTGATCGTTAAATCCATTTGAAGGATCACAGGTAAGGTTCATGAGTGATTGTGTTAAGAGTACATAGGGTAAGTCCAAGAGGGAGTTGTGTTGCACAACAAATAAATACTGAAACCCTAGAGAAACCTAAAACCACAGAAGAACACTGAGAATGGCATAGAAACGAAGTAAAGAGAAGTACAAATAAATGAAGTGATAATGCACAAGAGCCATTGGATCTATAATATCAATGAATGAGGTTGAAAGCGATGGGCGATCAAGATTAAGTCGCGCAGCATAAAGTAAAAGAAATGAGCAATGGATATTAAACCTAAGAGTTAGCGGAATATGAGAGTGATTTCCTTAGGTGGAACTGGTTTTTGCGTTGCATAAAAAACGTAAGTGGTTTCCAGAAAACGAACCTAATGAAGGTATGAACCATATCTTAATTGAGTTGAAATATGGAGGAGATCGGACCATCCATTGAACCCATGATCAAACGGAGATCATGTGCTAAGAAAGTGCAAAGAAGTCTTCCAGAAATGGACCCGGTAAAAGTTTATACAACAAGGTTAAGATTTTGTTGAGATCTGGTGATCAAGACCGTCCGTTGGTGGATTGATCAGACAGATATCGCGTGGAGAAGATGTGCGTATGTTAATTCACTGAGCGAACCTGATATGATTATGGTCGTGAGTTAATCTTATTTGAGTTTTGGAGGATGAATGGAGATCACATGATAGCCATTGATCTGGTGGAGTGAAATCAACGGTGGAGGATTGAACCAATAAAGGTGAGCATTGGTATATGTGCAAGGTTGCAGAAAGGTAAGGTTAAGTGGGTCTAGGCTATATTTCTATTATATTTCTATTATAATAGAAATAAAGTGAATTAAAAGGTTTAAGTCGGGTTGACAAAGTCTAACTATGGTATGGTTAAAATGAGCAGATGTTATGAATCAACCAAGGTTATGGAGGGTTGAATAGAATTCCACTCAAAGGTTAATTGAGGGTCACACTATTGAATAGTCAAATGAAACGTTTCCGCATAAAACTTAATTAAGAAGCCTTAAAACTTTATTTGTGAAGGTTTTCGCCATGGATGAGGTGATTAAGGCCTAGGACCAGTGACATGCAATTTTATTGGCATAATGTGGGTATTGTCGGCTTAGGCTGGTATCATTTGGTATCAAAGCATAATAAGGAAATTCTATGTTATGTTTTAAAGACATGATACAGGCAAGAGGAGATCCAATTATTTGAATCTGATAAGTAGAAGGCATGACATAAGATGATAGTAAGTGATAATCTTAAGAAGAGGTTGCAGAAGCATAAAATAAGCACATTGATGTTTGTTTTCTTGAGGAAAATGGAGATTCACTCAATGTGAAGAGTGGATGTAGACCTCTTGTAAAGTCATACAAGTATTGTTTTATTTAACTCTCGTTTGAGTTTTGTAGGTTAAAGATAGAGCAAATCTTGATAGAAGTAGACAAATAAAGAAAGTTCTATAAGTTCTAAAGAAAAAAGTGATTGACAGACTGGAAAAACAGGTGGCAGTGAACTTGAAGAATCCGACTGAAGGTTGGACAGAGATGACAAGATTTTTCTCATAATGAAGTTGAACAACAAGCAATTGAAAGCCGGAAATGATCTTTCGTTTAATTATCATTGATATGAAAGTAATAGTAATTAGTGAAGCATCTCATAAAGAATATCACATCATGAAGAGCAGTGATGAGGAAAGCCAGTAAAGGTTTCTCTGAGAGAGTGACAGAACCTAGTATTTCACTTGTGTTTCAAATACAAGAGGATAGTTGTGTTCTCAAAAGTGCAGATGAGATGAAATCTAGAGCATGGAGTGCTCATATGGTTCCAAAGAAGAGAACCAAAAAGATGCCAAATGACTAAGCTCAAGGAGAGAAGCTTAGTGAGGTAGCATGCAATAGGGAGGATTTGTTGTTGCAAAAACTTGTGTAGCTCATAGTGAGTGAAGAACTCATAGAGATGGAGAAGAAGATTTCTATCGATAGTCATAGCAGAGGTTCCGAGGAAGACCACAACAGGAGAAAAGTGAAGAAGGAGAATAGGTAAATGGGAAGAGAATGAGTCAAGAGGAAATTGACAAATAGATTGCTGAGTTGAAAGAAAAACTCAATGTATTGAGGATGATACTTGAGGAAAACCAAATACTAGGTTGGGTCTTGAGAAAAAAGGTAGTGAAGTGACATAAGCTATAGAGAAGGCTAAAATAGAGGGAGGTGAAGTGGATGATAGAAGAACTCAGAGAAGCTAAGTTAGAAATGGAAGTTTCCATTTTATGAACCAAAACAAGGTGAAGTTCTAGGTGAAGATGAAGACTTGAAGACTAAAACTTCAAGTGAGATCAAAAGGTCACATGATTGTAAATCTAATAATTTGTGTATGTTTGCAGGTGAAACATGTAAAGAAGGACAATTTGCTAATATTTTCATAAAGGAGGAAGAAGACAGGTAGAATCTAAATTTTGTTCTGAAAGAAAATGAGATAGATAGGTCTCATGTAAATACATGTACACAACTGGGGCAAAGTTTTACTTTTTAGCATATTGCAAGGACTGAAAGCATAGGAAATTTGATCATGATGATTGCCAAGAGCAAGAAGAAGTGGAAAAGGATATAAAGCAACCAAGTGGGCAGCTTGAAGAGGTTGAAGAAAAGACCATCAAAATATTTCTGAGTCAGGTAGAGGACTTGGAACAACAGAAAGACTTTAGTAAAACATTAATGTTTGATGTTGTTACAAGACAAGAACAACTTCTTGAGAAGAAAGGAGATGAGAATCAATCTGAATTGATATGTGAAGCAGCAATTGAGATTATTGAACTCTATAATTTTCAAATTGATAATTTTTGTATAAATGCAGGAATCATAAGTAATGATGAAGTAATGATGAAGTACTTATGAAGTGTAACAGAGAAATTGAATTGTTGGAGTATTTTCTGGAAAATTCAGACCATGATAGTGTGATTGCAGAGGAAGGAGTTCACTACAGTGGAAAAGTGCAAGAAGAAATCATGGAAGCAGATGGTGTGCAGGAGGGACTAGCTAACAGTGTCATAAATTCTTTTGAGAATTTAAATCAGCATACTGATGTGCTGATAGAGGAGGAGAAATTAGAGAAGCATACTAATGTGTTGCCAAAGGAAGAAGAGGCGCAGAAGCCTTATGATTTTTATTTATAAAAAAAATTGTGAGTGTAGGTTTAGTTGCAGATGCTAGAGAAAATTTGGCATAGATGAGTAGCCAAATAGAGATGGAAGAAGAGGATTTTATGGAAAATTTTAATCCATGAATCAGAGATGTTCAATTAGTGGAAAGAATGCTAGATAGTCAGGATTCAATGCAAAAAGAAACAAACATGAAAGAGGGTAAAGATGAAATGGTGGTTGATAGAATCCGACAACTTCAATGAGAAGATAATGAACAGAAGTTTGAAGAGTTAGTGAACAACAATAATAACTTGAGACAAAGAGAAAGAGGTAGCAGTAAGTGGCAGAGTATGGACTAGCCCAAGGATGTGCTGGAGATGGATATTGAAGAGTTATGGAAGTTAATCATGAAACAGTCTGTATGGAGGAGATTGACAGTAGCAGGAAGTGTGATCAATCAAAATTTGAACCTAATTGATAAGGAGAGGAAGATGAAACAGAAGACAGCAGACATCCAGTTGTAGCAAAGGTGCAGAGCTTTCAAAAAACTACAAACTAAAGTTTGGGACCCTGGAGGTTTTCTATCAAGATATGAAGACACAAAATCAGGAGATCATGAATATTTTCTATCTTGGGAGTCTGATGCAGGAGCATTCAGCTTAGAAAAATCATTGTATTTTAGTAGACATAGGGGTTCTTGTATTTTAAGGAAGTTAGTTTCCTAAGTGTTAAATTAATGTAATTATTTAAGATTTTGAGTGATTTCAATGAGCATAGGAATTAATTAAGTATTGCGAGGCATATTTGTAAATGTTCTCGAATGTTGGAGAACATGAGAGATTTAGGATAGTTGAAATATTTGGGAATCAATTGTAAATCTTAGATTAGGATTTGGTTACATGATTTGTGGATTAAAGAGGATCCTTAGGGATAAATAAGAGATTTTAGGAATTTTTTGAGAAATTTATGGATCTAAACCAAGAATTGGTTATAGAATCCTTTTGTATAAATGTAAGCCTAAAAGGCATAGAAAGGGGTTAGCTAGTTAGAGATTGTGAGTTAGATGTTTGATTGTAAGCCTATGGGTAGGTAGGAAAATATAGGCCACTGATTAGAAAAACAGGCCAGAGAGGTAGAGAGTCTCATTATGTAATCATACATACATCTATATATATATATATAGAGAGAGAGAGAGAGAGAGAGAGAGAGAATTCAATTCTTGAATTGTGTAAGTGTGGATTGAGTAATCGAATGATAAATTGTGTGTGAATTAGAGTTTCTGCATAGCATATTTTTGCAAGTGAAATTCGAGCAGAACATAGAGAATACGTGAGGATAAAGGATTGTGATTTAATCGTTGAATCCATTTGAAGGATCACAGTTGAGGTTCAGGAGTGACTATGTTAAGAGTACGCGGGGTAAGTCCAAGAGGGAGTTGTATTGCAGAACAACTAAATACTAAAACCTTAGAGAAATTCGAAACCACAAAAGAACGTTGAGAATGGCATAAAAACGAAGTAAAGAGAAGTGCAAAGAAATGAAGTGACGATGCATAGGAACTATTGGATCTATAAGATCAATGAATGAAGTTGAAAGCGATGGGTGACCAAGATTAACTCGCACAACATAAATTAAAAGAAATGAACAGTTGAGATTAAAGCTAAGAGTTAGCTGAAGAGGAGAGCGGTTTCCTTAGGCATAAGTGTTTTTTGCGTAGCATAAAGATCATAAGTGGTTTACAGAAAACAAACCCAATGAAGGTATGAACCATATTATAATTGAGTTGAAATCTAGAAGAGATCGGACCGTCCATTAAATCCGTGATCGAACGGATATCGCGTGCTGAGAAAGTATGGATGAATCTTTGAAAAATGGACACGATAAAATTTTATATAGCGGGGTTAAGGTTTGTTGAGATCTAGTGATCAAGAACGTCCGTTGGTGGATTGATCGGACAGATATCATGTTGAGAAGATTTTCGCAGGTTAATTTGTTGAGCGGAGCTGATATGATTATGGATGTGAGTTAAAGTTAATTGAGTTATGGAGGATGAATGGACATCACACGATAGTCGTTGATCTCGTGGAGTGAAATCAATAGTGGAGGATTGAACCGATAAAGGTGAGCATAGGTATATGTGCAAGGTGGCAGAAAGGTAAGGTTAAGTGGGTCTAGGCTATATTTCTATTATATGAGGTTATAATAGAAATAAAGTGAATTAAAAGGTTTAAGTCGAGTTGACAAAGTCTAACTATGGTATGGTTAAAATGAGCGGATTGTATGAATCAACTAAGGTTATGGAGGGTTGAATAGAGTTTTTCTCTAAGGTTAATTGAGGATCACACTATTGAATAGTTGAATGAAACGTTTCCACATAAAACTTAATTAAGAAGCCTTAAACCTTTATTTGTGAAGGTTATCACCGTGGATCAGGTGATTAAGGCTTGGGACCAATGACATGCAATTTTATTGGCATAATGTGGGTATTGTCGACTTAGGATGGCATCACCTCCCAACCTTGAGACCAGCGCTGCTTCGTTTTATGTCTCCCCCCGAGCTACCCCTCACAGGGTTTCTCCTCAAGAACTTATATCTTAAACAGTAATAGCTATCTCGTCTTAACCAGACATAGCTACTTTATCATTGTTTGTCCTTCTAGCATAGTTAACCTCTTTCTTTTTTTTTAATATTTCTCAACCTTTTTCCTTCATGATCTCATATGCCCCATCCTCTTGATCCCTTGGAATAAATCTTCTCATGGAAGTAGTTAGGTTTAGGTAACCACCCAACCTAACTGTTTGAGAAACAAAATTGTTACCCTTTTGATAATTCATCCACATTTAATTTTAATCAAACAATTACTACCATCATTCTGACATTCCACTTTTCATATATTTTAATCAAAATTAACTAATTATATAAACTTAATCAGTATTCAGTTTGTTTAAAGTGTAGTAAATAAATATTTACATATATGGGGGACATCACACCTTCCCCCCTTAAGATTGAACATCGTCCTAATGTTCTTCTATTGGAAATAACTTCGGAAAAATCTCCCTCATAGTCTGTTCATCTTCCCAGGTAGCCTCGTCTGGCCCAAAATGTTGCCATTGTACTTTAACTTGGGTGATAACTCATTTTTGCAACATTACTTCTCTCTTATTGATTATACCCATTAGCTCGACCAGGAAATCACCTTCCGGTTAGACCTGTATGCCACAATAAAACTTTAGTCAATTTCATGAAATCAAAACATAAATATGTTATACGATATTTTATGTATACGTATATTTATATAAGATTTACCTATGAGAGTTCAATTCCTCTGACTCACCTGTATATCCTGCCAATTTATTATGTGTTTGGGGTCATATATATATTTCTTTAATACAGAAACATGAAAGACATTGTGCACATAAATATGGTTGGGTAAGGCGAGTTAATAAGCCACTAGCCCAATTCATGCTAACATTTGAAAAGGACCGCAAAATCGAGGTGCCAATTTGTTGCATCCATTCCATTACAGTCTACTTTCTTAGCCCAAACACGAACATAGACATGATCCCGCACCTAGAATTCCCAAAAACTTCTTTTCTGGTCAGCAAAATTCTTTTGTCGGTCTTAAGCGACCTTTAAATTGGTTTGTACTTCTTTGACCATTTCTTCCATTTCTGCTAGCATATCAAGCCCTAGCATTAACTTATCTTCTGGACCGCCCCAATTTGAGGGAGTCCTAAATTTACGCCCATACAACACTTCAAAAGGGATCATTTGTGTAGAAGTATCATAACTGTTGTTATAAGCAAACTCCACTATATGTAAACACTCTTCCCACTCGAACGGTTATTGCATTACATAAGATCGAAGCATATCCTCTGCTACCTGATTTACTTGTTGAGTCTTCCCATTTGTCTGAGGGTAGTAGGTAGTACTAAAATGTAGTTGAGTGCCTAGTCCTTCAAACAAGGCTTTCCAGAAGGCTGATGTAAATTTTACATCACGGTCCGAAATTATAACTTTTGGTATGTTGTGTAGCTTAAAAATAGTTTGTGTAAATATGTTAGAAATCTATACTGCCTTATAAGCACACTGTATAGGTATGAAGTGAGAATATTTTCTCAGCTTATCAACTACCACCATTATTGAATCATTCTGTTTTCTTGACTTGGGCAACCCTGTTATAAAATCGATAGAAATAACTTCCCATTTACATTCCAAAATAGGTAATGGGTGAAGTAAAACAACTGGGTGACGGTGTTTGTTTTATGAAACCAACTCAAGAAAAGATAGAAAATATATATCAACGCCTTAAAATCCAGCCTCTTTGAGGAGGCAATCTCCTTTACATTACATAAATGAACAATTCTTGGATGATTCAAATGACAAAACCTCCTTTCTATATATAAGAGTCTAAGGAGTCATAATATAACCCAGCCAACCTAAAAATAATAATATAAAGCCACAGAAATAACAATAGAGGGATTCTATGGGGCATAGTAATAATAATATGGGGACAATAGGGGCACAACAATATTACTAAGGGGTACAACTACAATAGTAATGGGGTAATCAGTAGTATTATAGGGACCCAACATGCCCCTCTCCTTCAAAAAAGTGTTGTCCTCAACGCTTGAGTAGTTCTGGATGCTTCTATATAAAATTCTCATCCTCCCATGGGGAATATTTAGTGGATAAGTTCTTCCACTTGATAAGATACTCCGGAATTGATCGATTTCGTAGCTGTCAAGTTCTTGTTTCTGTGACTGCTTCCGGTTCTAATACATTTTTTCCTTCCTCATCAAGTTCTGGCAATATTGTTTGAACTGGGAGCTTGTTGCCTATAACCTTCTTTAAACATGAAACATGGAAAACTGGGTGCAATGAGAAGCTGCAGGAAGCTCCAATTTGTATGCCATAGTACCAATCTTTTGCAACACCTTGTACGGACCATAATACTTTGGTGATAATTTATTATCCTTCTTCTTAGCTTGCTTGAGGGACATTTGCTTATATGGTTGTAGCCGTAGGAATATCCAATCACCTACATCAAAACTTCTTTCATTGCGATGTTGATCTGCCTGTTGTTTAATTCTATTCTGTGCCAACACGAGGTTATCCTTTAAGAGTTGGAGGACTTGTTGTTGATGTTCGATGTGATGTTCCACTGCTTGAACCTTAGAATTTTCTCTTAAATATGATGTGATGGATGGTGCTGATATCCGTAAAGTGCCATAAATGGGGTCATTTTTGTTGCTGTATGGAAGGAAGTGTTATACCACCATTCAGCCAGAGGCAACCATTTGATCCATTGTGTTTATTTATCAGATACAAAGCAGCAAAGATATCCTTCCAAACATTTGTTTAGTATCTCAGTTTGCCCATCGGATTGAGGATGATAAGATGAGCTATGATCTAATTGACTACCAAGACAAGAAAATAATTATGTCCAAAAATTTCCAGTGAAAATGGGATCTCTGTCACTTACAATAATCTTTGTGTTTCCATGTAGCTTTTGAACTATTTCCATAAATGCAGTAGAAACTGTACTTGCTTTAAATGGATGTGATAATGCACAAAAGTGTGCATACTTGGTAAGTCTGTCAACTACCACCATGATGACACTC
>APFE031043886.1:23736-67916 GCA_000404065.3 Pinus taeda | reverse complement strand
GGTTATATACTAGTCTGGATTCACCTTAATTTTTGATCTACAAAGCGTCGAGGATCTGTTAAGGATCTTCCAAGCTTTGAAAGGGATCCAATTTCTTAATATGCAAATTTATTTTAGAGTGAAAAGAGATTTAATCCCTCTCTGGGCTTGGTATATTTAGAGTTAAGATGGATATAGTTTGTTTTATATAATTACACTTCTTTATATAATAATGTGATTTTATTAAAATTCATTAAATATTCTTTGTAAATTCATCATTTACAATTTTTTATAATACATTAATACTTAAGATCCTAAAAAATATGCGAGGAGAAAATATAAATCTAATGTTAAAGTTTCTATTCATCAATGCAAAGATCATTCAAGCCCTAGCTATGGAAAATATTTATGGATGACAACTACGTCATCTGGCCTCACAGTCAGGAGAAGTTAGATACCATTTTCTGACATCTTAACAATCAACCTAACTCCATAAAGTTTACTATGGAGCAAGAAGTTGATGGTTTCTTGCCTTTCCTTGATGTCTTTATTTCAAAGAAGGATGATGACTCTTTCTCTGAATAGGTATTTTAGAATAAAGCTCATACTAGGAAATATCTTCATGCCAAGTCACATCGTTTCCCTGCTCAAAGGTTAGGTGTTATCAACACGTTAGCTACTCGTGCACTGAGAATTTATGACGAAAACCACCTTTCCAAAGAGAAAACCCATCTCCTTAATGTTTTCATTAATAATGGATATAGTAGGCATGAGGGTTTTAAAGATTTCTTGAAACTAGCAAAAGTTCTAAGGTTAAAAATGACCCCAATGATCGAATTTCGGGGGTGCATTCCCTTTCATCCAAGGGACCAAAGACAAAATTGAGATAATTTTGAGAAGCATGGAGTTCTTGCAACCTTTAGACCCCTTAAGATCATTTGAAACTCCTTAAAATCTGTAAAAGACCAAGTGGACCCCAAGGATATGAAAGGTGTTTATCTTATCCCATGTTCTTGTGGAACCTCCTACATTGGTGAAACTGGCTGCTCAATAAATCAGAGGATCCATGAGCACGCAAGTGACATCAAGCATGGGAGGACTAGCTTTTCAACTTTGGTGGAACATGTGGAGAAGACAAAGCATCACATATGCATTGAGGAGGCTCGGGTCCTTGCAAGGATTGATCAATTTCATCACCATAAGTTTAGGGAGGCCATAGAAATTGAAAGGAGGCTTAGTAATCTTAACAGGGACAATGACTGGAAAATTAGCATGTTGGATCCCTGCCCTTTCCTCTTAGCTTTTTTATTTCCTTTCTTGTTTCATTTAGTGGTGTCAATTTTTATTTTTCAGTTTTTTTTTTTATTTATCGCCTTGAATCTGAAAAAAAATTATTTTTTAAATTTGTTGAAATTGGTCTCATCTCATCTGATTCTCCCCTATGGGTTAATTGATTATTCCCTCCTAATTTGTTCCCTTAACTATTTGTTAGTTATTTTTTACCCTTTTATTTTTGTTATTTAGTTTAATTTATTCTACTCTTTATATTTATATTCAACCATTTGTCTTTAATATATTAGGAAGTCTTATTAATTAAACTTATTATTTATTTTATTTTATATTTCACATCATTTATAATATTTTAATCTCTATATTTTATTAAAAGAATTAGAGAGACTTGGTTATGAATTTGATAATTTTTTTTTTATTATAATTACAAGTTTATAATAACAATTTTATATATATTATATATATATATATATATATATATAATTTAGTTATTTATTTATATTTTTAATTAAAGAAATATAAATTTCTCTTAATTTTTGGTTTATATTCTAACTCTTGAGATAATTGCTAGTCTCTCTATTTAATCAATTGCCATAATCTGACTCTTCATCTTGTGACGATGAACCACACTAATTGGTTCGAAAGCCATTGACAAATGAATGTAGATGTGATTATCACCCAAAAATGTCTCTAAAGCAAAAACAATGATATCTATTCTTGAACATAAGGTATTTAGATCTAAATTTATAAAAATTATTAAAAAAAAACCTTTAACAAGACGACATTAAGATAGATTTCTTATCTTAAACAAATTAATCAATCTAATATTCATTTTTTTTAATGTTATTTTTTGAAATAAACATATTTTCTATATTCAATTCATAATTATCATATATTTTATACTACACATTCAAAATTTTAGAAATTTAGAAATTTAACATTTTAATTTTTTTAATATCTATTAAATTTAAAATTCAAATATCTTTAAATTAATAAAAACTAAATATATTAAATAAAAAGTTACAAATTAAATTGAAATGATTTGAAATTGAAAACAATTTAATTTCGAAATAAAATTTATATTTTAAAAACAAAATCGCTCTGTAAAATATGAAGTGTTGCTCCATGTACACATTCGTTTTCTTGCACTACCTTCGTCACCATTTCTTCACAGCTTTGTTGGTTCCATCCATGTAGATGTAGAGACGGAAATGTCATAGAGATACCCGGGCATGAAAAATAAATAGTGGAAAAAGGTTGAAGATCCCGACGTTACATTTCATAATGTGTGAAAACATAACATGTCAAAGCTCACATGAATAGGAATGATCAAACATGTTATAATTTGAATGATAGCGAAGTGAATATGACAATGGCAAGAGGCCGTCCAAGAAGAATGAATTCTATTGCTCGTTCAATATTTTGTACATGATATTTCTCGTCGAATTGTGGAAAAATCCAAGTCTTGTCAATCGTGTGTCAAACGCAGAGTCTAGCGAATAGTATTATGACAGCATCTAGCGAATCGTGTGTCAAACGCAGCGTCTAGCGAATCGGGAGGTTGGTTTTATTTAAGTATATAAATACCACCTCAATTGAAGGATGGAAAGAGCGAATAGTATTATGACAGCATCGGATCAAGATCATGAGGATGTGAACCTGCTTTGGATAATTTGGACGAGCCTGTCATCGATCTGGAAAGCTCTGGCGAGCACAGAGGCAGAAACAAGAGGAGAGGCTCCGAACAAGGCGGGCGCAACCTGCTGAGTTCCTGGATTCTGGCTGTTCAGTCCAGAGAAGGCCACTGCGTTGACAGGGCCAATGTTCTGTTGGAAATGCACAAGACCTCGAGGGAACACAAACACGTCTCCCTTCTCCAGCGTTGTCGAGAACAGAGTGTTGTTAGTGGTGATAAAGCCAACCAAGAGAGTACCCTCGATCACCACCAAGATTTCGGTGGCCCGCGGATGTGTGTGAGGAGGGTTGAGGCCGAGAGGAGCAGCGAAATCAAGGCGGACCAACGAAATTCCCAAGGTGTTTAAGCCTGGTAGCTGCGTTACAAAAGCTGGCGTTACAACGAATCCCAACTGGTTACTGGTATCTCCTGGTTTATCTAGGCCCCTCAGCCGGAAGTCGTCTGCTGTGACCATCATCGCATTCTTACATGGCAACCCGTTCACAATAACTGCACAATTCAAATCAAGCAAAATATATATATAAAATGTTATTCACCCATGATCAGCTAGCAGACATTAGCAAACACACCAGACATACATATTATATTACATGTAATTACAGCATGGAAACATTACCATTGCTTTGCATATCAGCAACGCAAATGTCTTGTAAAGGATCTGGATCGCTTGCACGCACAATAACAATACTATTCGCGTATGATAAGATCACTATTACTGCAACTGCTAACGCCGGGAAGGATTCCATGGCTGTAACTCACTTTTTTCTTTTCTTCTATTCGAAAATAAATAGAGATGGACTGAATTTGATTATGAATGGAGAGCGTTGCTCCCTTTTATAACTATGGTAAATGATGGTTTTAATAGTTTTTTTAAAGTCCGGGAACGAAAGACATAGTGACCCGGTGTTGCAGGTCCACCCACCGAATTCCCTCTGCCGCATACGACTGTGTCAGAGGTCTGGTTAGTTAGAGTCTAAAGAATAAAAAAACCCCAAGTAATGGTTAGTTAGAGTCTAATGAATACAAAAAGCTCAAGTAATGTACAATTGTCTCAATCAGCTAAGTATGTTTTTTGAAATATATATATATATATATCTGTCTGTATGTCGGGAGGATATGGTCAGTTGCATATTTTCTTCGACATTCAAAAATAGAAAAAGTCTACCTTTATCTAATGTGTTTTAGATTGTCTTTTAAGAATGAAAAAGTTCGGTGTCATATAACGTGTTTTACTTTTTCAAACTAAAAAACCTGTACAATGATCCGGAGTTTGTTTTAGATTGTCTTTTAAGAATGAAAAAGTTCGGTGTCATATAACGTGTTTTACTTTTTCAAACTAAAAAACCTGTACAATGATCCGGAGTTTGATACAGTTTGGAAGTTAATATTTAATCACAAAAAATAATTAATTGATAATGGTGTTGAATATATATATATATATAAAAGTAAGATTGTACCGCTTAACAAAATCAATTTTTCAAGTACATAGTTCTACCATCTACTACCACTACTAGTATTTTTAGAGCAAATTATTGAATGAGAAACTATATAGTTTTGCTCATCTGCTAATAGAGTTATAGAGCAATATGCCAAATGGAAATTATATAATTTTGCCCATCTGCCAATAGAGTTATAGAGCACCCTGCCTCTTGGGAAACTTATAATTTTGACCATCTGTCAATAGAGTTATTACTCTAAAACTACAAAAATTGTAAAATCTGCACTAGAGTGTTTATGGAGTCATCATACCACAAAAAACTATCAACCAACATTTAACAATTATGAATCAAAAGAAGTTATATCAACCGACATTTAACAATTATGAATCATAAGAAGTGACATGTGTTTGATCTCTCGCACTAGATCCTAGAGGCGCAGACGTTGTGCTAGTGCATGGAAATGGCACTCAATTTGAGCAAGGAAAGTGTCCATCCTCTCCACATAGAACCACAAGTTCCAGTATTCTCTTTTCACATCATCAAGGCTAGCAAAAATATTATCATCTTGTTTTTCCATAAGAATACTTCCTATCAAGGTTTTCATTTTCCAATAATAAATAATGAAAAAATACTACTCTTTTAAGTGTGGCTAGTGTCTGAAATCCACTGCCCACATTCCTCCACTAGCTCTGAATCTGAGAAGAAATGTCTTTCTCTAGCTGCCATGGTCTCAAGGTTATGAAATTCGCTTCGAATATCAAGAGGAACATACTAGTGAAATGACTCATCAACCTCCTCGGCTTACTGATGGGCTTGATTATGGCCCTAGGGGCCTCATTCTTCCCATCCTCCCCTTTTGCTCCTCATGCACTAACATCGCATGGGGGTTGGCTCATATTGCAAATGAAAATCAAGCTAGGTTTGACCAAGATACATAACACCACGAAGCACTGGTGCTCAAGCACTAGCTAGACACAAAAAATAGAGCACCAAAGAGGTCCAACACAAATCTTAGCATGGACAAGCCAACCTTCAAGGACAACTAAACAAGATTTAAAATATGTCCATACGATAGTAGCCAGTATATTGTCCCCCCCCCCCCTACAAGTAACTAACCCCATAACAAGCACAATCATCGCAAGTACACATCTCCAACCAAACAAGAAGCCGATTCAGAGTGTCATAAATAGGGGATAAAATCAAGCTAACAAATTGGAGATGAGAGATGGAGCAACAATAAAAATTAAGGTAACATAAGGGTTTCATAATTTATAGAAATGAGGCAAGCTCCAAATGATGCACGCAAGAGAGTATATATTCTTTCAGAAGATTGCAAATGTTAACAACAACCTAGCCCCCAAAATCAACTGTCAACCCACATTCTAAACTCCCATCCCTCGCCTTGGTTATAGAGCCTCTCATCTTCAAAACAAAAATAGTTTTATTTCCATTGGTAAAGAGTTTCCTTTCGTAACTTTGGTTTGTCAAGCTCTCACTGAGGCCTTGCAGGCTACTAGAGTGACTATACCAACTGAAACATGCACCTCATTCTAGCCTGATACCCTCCTAGAGCATAGGTCAAGACCTTCTAACAATGGAAGCATACCAAATTTCACCTAAGGCACGACACAACTTGTGATTCTGCTCCCTTTGCTCATTACAAAATGACATGCATCTCATATCGTAGATGGAAGTAATGTCACATGTGTCTGCATGTAGAGGGGTGGCGATGCCACCACCAACCTTTAATCTTTCTCATTCTTCAAGGTGGCAGGCTCGACTACCCATGCCGCCAATTTACTTGTACCACACCCCGTTTGGGGATTTTTAAATAATTTTGAGTTGTTAACATGTTTGACATTATTTTTTTAAGATAGAAAAAAACCACTCCTATGTAGTATGTTTCACATTGTTATTTAAAAACAACATATATCTATATATGTCTACACACACACACACATACACACAATATTTGTTTGGTATTTTTTTATGTATATATATGAAATTTTCAATTATTAATCTATATTACTATTTAGGACTTTGTTTCAATGTTTTGTATAGGAATCCGGCCAAATAATTTTTAATAAATTTATATTTTTGTGTTGTTTAAAATATTTTTTTAAATGGATAAATGGATTCAACCTTCAGAGAAAAGAAAAAATATAACATCATATAACATATTGTACATGTTTTTTGTTTTTTTAAATATATAATAATTTAGAGTATCTTACAATTTCAAAATAAATCACTTAAAATAATTAGTTGGTAACAATGCTTATCATATATATTATTAAATTATTTTGAGTAGGTAACTTGTTTGGCATTATTTTTCAAAAATTGAAAAAGTCTACTTCTATAATATGTTTCACATTGTTATTTAAAAAGGAAAAAAATATATACTTGTTTTTGGGTATAATACCATTTCAAATCAGCACAATTAAATATTATTATTTTTTAAAATTAATTATTTAATATATTATATTTTATTTATAAAATTTAAATTATTTAAAATAATTGTTTGGGTAAAGTGTTTGTATTTGTTTAGTGAATTCAATGTCCTTAAATTGCTTACATAAATTATCTAGCGGAGTTGGTAAACTTGTGAAGTGCAAGTGCACTATATATGCTAGAAGTTTTTTTGAGTTTATTAAGATAATGATTGTGGATTTTTATTCAAGGATTTTCTTTGTTCCTATGTTCTTAATGAAAACTAAAGATTTTCAATTCAATCAGCTCTTGAAGAGGAAAAATAAAACAAGCTATCATGATCCTCTTTTAGTGAATATTGTTAGTTACTATGTAAAATGATAAAAACAGAGCTATCTAAACTAATGTTCTAGAACGATATTTACTTCTACTCTAAAAAAGAATTACTTCTATTCAAAGATAAAATTTATAAAGCAATCTATATATTAAGATCTACGCACTACAATTAACAATCTTACTTGAAATAATAAAAACAAAAGCAGAAAGAATGTGATGTAAACGAACATAATTACTTATCAAAGGAAGGAGATTTATGTACATAGTCCTATTTTAGAAAGCATGTAAATGATTTGAAATCGACAGAAAACAAATGGAAAACTGTAACACAAATAATTACAAAGAAATGAAACTACGATAGTGCAATTCTGAAAAAATAATGAAATGTGATGAACTGAGAATAAGCAAATGAATGTACCTCGACTGTCTGCAGGGGCCCTCCACAAAACAACAAGTTTATAACTTTATCTCAATAGCTAACTACACATGATATTCATGATGATACTTCTTCAATTAAAAAGGAACATAGTCAAGAAACTTCAAATTGTCAATTACAAATTACATATATGTCTACGAGTCTCTGTTTTCTATATATATATATATATAGCATTCGGGCCCAACAGTTTTGAGAATTTCATGCCTTAAAAACTTAAAAACAATCCTAAGCTAAATTCTAATATGATAATAGAAATTTTCTATTTGGAAAGTAAATCGGAGAGTTGTGATTGATTTGAACTCTCGCTGCTCTGTTCATCCACGCATTGACCTGCTTCCTTGACTGCACCACTGGGCGATTTCCTTGATGATTTGGCTCAGGGGAATATGAGGAGATCGATACCTATCTGCCCATGTGCTTCTTTACTTGGCTGATGTACTAAAATCCAACAAACCATGGAGATAACTACGGAAACATAAAACAGTTTCAAATTCATGGTAATTCTGTAGCTATTACAATCTTTAACTTAATAATAAGGCACATTAATAAATATGAAAAATAAGACGTCTCAGTATCTTACCATGTCAAAATCTATTATTTTATTTTTTATTTGAGTTGATAATAGTGATTAAAGGAGGAAAATTGGAGCGAACTGATGTCAAAAACAAAACAGTCATGAGACTCTACATTCCCCTATGTTGAGGTCTTTGGGTGTCCTCATCCAAAATTCAAAACTAGTGTCTCATGTTTAATTATTGCATTTATTTGAAACTTCTGCAAGTACATCCAACTTCATTTTTTCCCCCTTTCTTTCCACCTACTACCATCCTTGGTTTTTTCATGAGAATCTTGTACTTCAGGTATATGACTTGTCTTTGTAGAGCTTTTCTTTTCTATTTCGGCTTCTTATTCTTCTTGTACCACAAACTTAGGTCTAAAAGGAGATTATCGCTCTTAGCCACTTGGATTTCACTCTGCGCCTTTAGGGTTTGATTTTCCTTTTTAATGTCTCCAGCTCGAAAATTTATTGTTTTAAAACATTTACTACTAGAGGTTCTTGTGGCTTACTAAACTGGACTTATTCTTGATTTGAAGTTGATGTTTTTTCCACATCTCTTTTCTCCAAAGGTTCAATATAATCATAAATTTCTTGATGTACAGGATCAATTTGAGGTGTTCTTCGGCATGGACTCTGAGGAGGTGTGATTAAAGTTGGCGGAGAAACCCTTGAATCTTCCTCTGCTTCTAAGGCAATATGCTCCATACATTTTCTAGGACGTTATTTTGTTGTCGGATTGAGTCTGGTACTTCTTCTTAAGCTTGCCGCATGAGGTTTTTGAAATTTTTCTTTCTTTCTCTTTATTTTAGGTTTCTGTATTTTGGGTGTGCTCTTTGTCTTTTGGCTAAGTTTCTTTCTTCTAACATCCTTCTTATTCATATTCTCAAAATTTCTACAAGAGGAATGTCATCCTCTGACTGCTCCTGTGACTGTTGTTGTCCTTGTTCTATTGGTCCTTCAATTTTTCTTTTTCTTCCTCTCTTAGCCTTGTTGTTGCTTGGTTGTTCTTATTCTAATAATTCTTCAATTTTTCTTTTTCTCCTTCTCTTAGCCTTACTGCTACTTAGTTTTTGTTGGTTATCTTTCTTAAAATGGTTCCTCACCAAAAAGCTTTCCCAATTATCACCCACATTCTTATGATGAAATTCAACAAAGATTTTAATGAGACCATGGTGGTACATGGTGTTTTCTATAAAATGAATTTTCCTTTGGACATTCCCTGACATATTTCTTAGACTATTGTGCAAGAAATATTGAAGATTTATTTCATTATCCTCAATAAAATTGGCCAGCAGTTGGATATGATAGAAAAACATGCATCCAAACCTCCCTTTGCAATTAACAAATTTTTGAATTATCAGAAGAAAATTTCTCCACTTACTTTTTAATGCTATGCTCAAGATGGCTTTCTTGAAAATGGTGGTGTCCATACTAGGGTTCTTCAGAAAAAAATTCCATTCTTTGATCTCAATACCTCTATTTTTAAACCACTCTTCTCCAATTCGAGGCAATCCAGTAGCTTCAGCAAGAAATGATTCTGTCATTGTCAATTTTATGTCCCCTATCTTGAATTCCATTCCATCAAAGGCTCTTTCAAAGGACTTGGTTACTTCCTTATGGAAACCGTCAAATTTCTCTATAAATTCCATCCACTACACTTTCTACAACAATTCCCTTACCTATGGATATCCTTCTAAAAATTTTCTTCGTACTAGTTCTGTTCTAACTATAACTCCCATGGTTGAGAAGCTTTGTCTCAGGACTATCTTTTTAATAGGGTATGAGGGTTTCAAAGTAATGAGGATGAGAGTGTGAATGATAAGAGTGTGAGTGGTAAGGATATGAAGAAGTGCGATATAATCTAACCGTTGAGAGAATGAATGAGCGTGATTTGGGCGATCAGATTAATACAAATTGGGATGTGGGTTGGAGAGTAGGTATAATGATGAGGAGTGAATGGTGGATTAGATCTCATTTGACATGATACTATCAAAGTTTAGTAATGATGATTTTGAATTCGGTAGTACGATGTGTATATAATTCATACAAGTTAATGTTTTGATCCATATTATCAAATTATAGAATTGCATACCTTTGAATTATTTCTTTCTCACCTTTGGTTGATGTTCTTTATATTGCCTTCAGGTGCCTTGCAATGAAGGGAGACAATCACTCTTTCAAAATTCCATCAAAATTCTCTGTCAAATTGGCTGCAGAAATCTGTCAGAGCTGCAAAAACTCAATAATTTTGTAGCTATTTTACTTTGAAAAAAAAATAGTGGGACATAAAGAAAATGGGTTTACAAAAGATGTAAAGAAAATTTAAGGTGTCAAAAATTGATTTTCACCTTAGATTTTCTGTATAAACATGCCAACCATTGTTGGTTTTCAAGTTTATACATTTATTTATTTTTATTTTTATTTTCGATAATTAGAAAGGAAAATATTTTTTTGGAGATTAGGTTGGAGAGGAAGGAAAATCCTTCTTCACCAACTTTAAATCAATATGATCTTGAATTTAGTTTATAAATTCTTCCTTGGTCAATGGCTTATGATAAATTCTAAGTCGATGACATTTTACAAGAAAAGTGATTCTTTCTTCATCAATAGTTCCGATTCTGACAACACCATTGTCAAGATTGTTTCAATCTCATAAGACCCAAGCAAGTGAGTTTGAAATTTCCCTTGGAAATCTTTGAACTTTGAATCAAACAATAATGCCCAATCTCTTGGTTAGTATTTTCTCCCTTTGATATATTTGTCATGCCATTTGGATCTCTGTTGTTGAATTATATTAGTTCTTTGGATTACATCTTGTCTTATCTCATCAAGTTCATTTAGTTGCTCCATTATTTGTTTTTGTGCTTCTGAAAGATCAAGGCCCATTTTGACTATTGTCTTGAAAGTTTAAATTTGAAGCTCAATAGGAAACATAACTTGTTTTCCATAGGCAAGAAAATAAGGATTATGCCCTGTAGTGTTTCTCCATGTGGTACGGTATGCCCATAAAGCTTCTGGAATCTTTTATTCCCAAGCTCTTCTATGCAGATGCACAGTTTTGATGAGAACTACTTCAATGACTTTATTGGTGGACTCCACCTGTCCATTTGCTTGAGGATGATATGGAGTTGACTTTTGATGTTTGATTTTTTATTCCTCCATTATCTTATGTACCAACTTGGATGTAAATTGAGTACCTTGATATGTTACAATTTCTCTTGGAACACCAAAACAAGGAAAGATATCCCCAAAAAGAAATGAAACTACAACATTTTTAGTAGCAGAAAGAAGTGCTTTAGCTTCTACCCATTTTGTAACATAATTAGCGCAAATAAGAATGTACCTTTTTTGTTTCAAAGGTGGATTGATTGGACCAATAAAATCTAGAGCCCGTTTTTCAAAAGGCTCAATAAGTACCTGTTGTGCTTATCAACAACCCTCCCATTTACTAGTATTAGTAATAACATTAATAAATGGGGACCCTTCCAAAAAATTCAATCCTAGCATCTATGTCATGCCTTTTTATTTTTAGAATAAAATAAGATGTCAAAGTGGAACTTTCACAATCATGGAAAATTTACCTTTTTATAATTTAGCATATAAAACTTCACAAATGATGAGTTTCATAAATAAGCGCCACATGGTAAAATAGCCTAAAAGTAGCTTTATACTTGGAAAGTCGTAAGTATTAAAATAATCCTCGAAAAGACCCTCTTTTAAAGGATCAATTCTCTCATCGCAAAACAATTACGACGGACCTTCCTTATAAAAGTTACCCCATGAAATCGCTATCCGCGAAATGCGAAATCATAAAAATCCTATAACTGTTTCGCATCGCATTTTCAACCATGCAAGGCTACTCAATAAAGCATAAGCAAATATTGCGAAATGCGATAGCATCTCACATATCACATATCGCATCAACTCACACGATGGTAAGTCTTAAACGTATACAAGTTTTTGCGATATAGCGATTTGTGATAATGTGTAGCAAATCGTAGAATCACTTTTATCGCAACTCAAAGGGCTCACAGTTCTAGGGGAGTGCTTCCCAACTCTTGATGTAAAGTGACAGACATTAAGTTAAGAATAACGGTTCATTAATGGACATTTATTAAAAGAATGATTACGATCAAGTGTAAAATGCCATTTAATGCAAGTTGATATATTCTGACGTGATTTAGAATTAAGACCTTCCGTCAACTTTACTTCGTCCTTTTATTGATTAATTTCTGCATTCACTATCATTTTTATCCTATTGTACTCCTCTTGTAACTTTCAGGAAGAACACACAGAGCATGACATTCGAAGAAATGGTGAAGAAAGGAAAAGCACCCGCTTATGAGAAATCAGAGATAACCCCCCTGTTCACAGTTACCACTTGTAATCGAGATGCGGGGACGTCCACATGGAAAACTATATATCAGCTATTAGAGGAAGAACAACGGAGAGTTATGGAAACAATAGTTACATTGGATGGACGTGTTTCTTCTGACACTACTCTGACTGAAATTGCGTGCTCATTCTTGCACCGCATTGCCACAAGACCAAAAATACTTCCTTATACTGACATGGTTAAGTGGATCATAGATGATGCGGACATATCGGATAGAGAATTAAAGATGGCAAGGCAAGAAATCATAGGGTCATTTACTCCAGACAACTTGAGACTTATGTACCATCTACCAGAGTCGCAGGCCATCTATAACAGGCAGTTTGTCGAGAAGTTAACCAAGGAAAATGAAGACCTAGCAGAATGCATGAAGAATTGGTCAAACAACGAAGAAAGACTGAGGAAAGATAAGAATGGTATGTACACCACTGGTTCTCTTAGTTCCCCTTTTTGTTTTACTACTGCTATGTTATGTAGATTGTTTGGTAAACCACACAGCACCAAATTCTCATCAAAATGGTTACCCCTAATATATGAAACTGTTAATGCTACAATAATGAATTGGGCTCAAATCCTGTCCGATAACTTAGCTACAACAATTTTAGAGTACAGAAGAAAAAGGAGTATTGCTTCGAAGGTTTACCCTCCATTTTTCATGAGCGCCTATGTTATGGATGTTGTTTGTTTTTGTTCCAAGTTTCCTCTTATGGGATGAAGGTGGACTACTCAAAATCCACTTTCTATTCAAATATATCACAAAGTCATGTGGGAGTCTAATTTCGTACCACACTTCTCCAAGATTTGTCACGGGGTTATGCTTCCAATTCACAGAAGGATTTACAACTGAGATGCCCTTAGGTTCTCCCAAGAAGCCGAAGTAGATATTCTCCCCCTAGCCAAATGGTTCGGGGAAGAATTATTCACATATATCAGAGTGTTCGGCAGTATTTCCTTGCCCCATGTTCTACCTTTTTATGTCCTAGACAAACTGATGGCTAGGGAGATAGCCTATCAGACATGTAGCAAAGGAGGGATGAGTAAGATATTGAAGGATTCCAAGAAGGCCATTTGGCCTCAATTTCCTGTAACATGTGGAGTATTTTCATTGCATGACTTAGGACATGCTTTCAAAGAGGTTGACAATGTATTATCTTTACAATTGCCCAATTTCCTCGCAAGACAATATGATCCCTTTGGTATTGTCAAAGATTTTAACACAATGGTCAAAATAAGAATATTTACCCATGAAAAAGACCCCTTTGATGATGTTTTCCTACAGAAAAACACCTTCAAAGAAGTACAACATATGGCACAAATACTTTTTGATCAAGAAGGTCTACAAACATTTGATAACTATAGGAGAAGGAGGTTATCTAAGGTCCCATTGGACCAACTACTCATTGAGCCAATGAAAGATCCTACTCCTAGTGTAAGCATAGATGGGGACTCAAAAGAAAAATCCAAAAAAGGTTCTGGAAATGAGTCCATAGAAAAGTCTATCGAACAATCTGAGAAAACATAAGAAAATGAACATAGCAAGAGTGAGGAATTGATTAAAGACACAACCCAGTCGACAACAAAGTTAGATCAGGAGACTTTGCTCATAAAACAAGCCGAAACATCAACTCCCCTTACGCAGCAAGCAAAGCCGCTTGTAATTGATTTAGAAGAAGAATGGGACAGCTTCAATAAGAGACTCAACACGAAGGGAAAAATCATAGAGCCACCAACAAGCCAACAAGAAACAACCACAAAAATTGTGACAGAAGGAGCTGTTAGCACTCGGGAAATAGAGCATATTGCCACATATGAGATTGTATAGAAATAGAGGAAATTCCTCCTCTAGATGTATTTTACAGCCCCCAACACAAAGTCGGCGTTAAAATACAAATAAAGAAAAGAAAGTTGGATTTTGTGATCACTCCTGAAGATGAACCTCTAGATGTTCTTTAGAAGGACCCATCCACAGATTCATTGGCTAACCTCACTATACTCTCGCAGTTCACAGGCACATATGCTTTAGCAACCATTGAAAAAGCAGTGGAAGTACAACTGCTGCTAAAAGAAAAAGAAGACGAAATTTTGTTATTAGAACAACAGTTGTAGCAGGCTAGTATCAACTAACAAGCAGAAATGTAGTTTGTTAAGCTTCAACAGGAGTTTCAACAAATTTAGTTAGCACATCAGAGCAGTTTAGCAGGTAAAGAAGTGTAGTTGTAGAGCATAGCAGAACTGCATAAAGAAGACCCAAAGATTGAACAGTTTGTCACAGAAGCGCTTGACCACAATTCCTTGCTTTTACACCAGAAAGAGTTATTATTCCAAAAGATTTCGCAATGGAATCCTCACTTCGAAATGAGCAATAACATAACGAATCAAGTTGTGGAATTACGAATTGAATATGATACAATTCTTAAGAAAGTTTCAGACTTCTTAAATTGGCAGAAATCTGAGGATGGGAAAAGAGCAGATATGCCCAAATTATATGAATCACATAAAGAAATCTTAGTTGCAAAATGGGATTCTTAGCTCGAAGAGGCAGAATAGGCAATGGAGGATGTGGAAACAACATCAAATAGCATCATCGAATGTGTGAATGAGAATTTACACAATGCTAATTTGGTAGTAGAAACCACCCCTGGCTTTCTTCCAAATGCATAACAACTTCAAGCAATATGGAAACAGGTAGTGGAGGAAAGGGTAGAGGCAATCAGACAAGTAATCAGATTGAACTGGGAAGCGTATTGGTAATACCTAGTAAAACCACATAGCTAATAGATGACCCCGAGGTGCCTGATTACTTCCACTGAGAAAATGGTGCCAACACTCACCAATGCCATGTTCACAGGACAACTGGAAGCTGAAGTTGGCCAACTAACACTTCTTAAGCCTATTCTCGATATTTGCGATCTCAAAGACCAAATGTAGGATTAGTCATACACATATTTTATTTTTGTGTTTATTTTCGCTTAAAATGAGGTAGGTCGTTTAAACCTCCACATTTATTTTTGTAATTTCTATTTTTAGTTTCATAGATTAGTATTTAAACCCCTCTCATGCATTTAGAGAGGGGTCCAGAAATTTTATCAAACATTCTTCAGAACATGCACTTTTGCCCATTTGAGGAGGTTTTGGTAAAGTTAATGGAACGAGATTTATTTTCTACTTGAGTTTAGCATCCTGAAATTGCACTTTTGTACTCTTAGTTGATGTTGAATGATTTGAAAGTGGATCAATGTTGCTGGAGCACATGAGTAGGACGTATTATATATGGTACTTCTATCTCTTAATGCTTTTTATTTGTGTATCAAGCAATAAATCATTTTCAGTTATTTATGTATGAGCGTTTAAATTCTTAGTTATCATTATTGCACTTTTGTATAAAGATGATTTATTCTTCATGCTGAATATATGAATGACTCTTTATGCGATATATCTCTCATATCGTTTCAGCTAACTTTTTATACGAAATGATCATTATTAAACGATTTCTCTTCTGATAGTAATCAAATGTTCTTTATTATCAATTATTTCAAAAATAATTTTAGATCACATATATAAACGTTACTCCCGGGACAGTCTTAAAGTTAGATGTTTTCTTTGATTATGATAGATTGCATATGATAGTTAGAAGATAGATCAATTTTAGAATAAGTAGTTACCTCATAAAATCCAGAAAAGAAAAACATCATCCCATTAGCACGAATCTTATAAAACAGATTGGGAAACTGGTCCCACCATCCCCAGTCGGAGCCACTATTCCAAATGGAAAAGGAGTTGTCCTAAGGTCCGGACCGGGTGGTTATCCCCTTTGTTGGAGTCCCAATTTTTCGAAACTCCAACATATTTGGCGCTAGAAGGAGGGCCTGACTGTGAATGGCAAGTAAATCTACATCTTCACGCCATTCTAAGAGTAAAACTCCCTCACCATCACCCTCAACTTCTCGTTCACATTCCAAATCTCCTATCTTTGAAACAAAAGTTGAAAAGAAAAATACAGAGCACATTACTGAAATCCCAAACAAGCCAGATCATTATTCTTCAGAGCCCCCTGAATTACAAACTTAATCCACAAGTTACAGGGGATTTCAATATCTCAAGAAGAATTTGAGTTATCCCTAGGTAGTGTCACTTCTCATCAAACCCCATCTCAACGACTGACTAGAGCACAGAGCAAAAAACTAGGAATCCCACGAGTTGAGTTCCTCTATCGAGTTGTAAGAAATCTAGGAAAACACTCGCAGAATCTCATAGTGAGGTTCTATCATCATTTTCTTCCACCGTCCCATCCATATCATCACAAGGTCACTCATCCATCCCCCAACTCTAGATCGTGGTTCATACAAGTACAGGAGCAACATTCTCCTCTACCTAATCACCATCAACTACTGCCACACCTTCTCCTACTCACATCTCGACGATGGTCCAAAATCCACCACCGAGGCCATGGGCCAACCCAAGGCCTATAAAAATGGCTAGACATTTATCGCAATTACCAGCTCATCCTGAGAAATGGTTTCCCAAATTAAATCCTGACAATGGCCTATTAGCCTAAGAACACATAAATAATTTTATCCTATCTGTTAATTTGAATGGAGTAACAGAAGAGGACGCAATTGTAAGATTATTTCCCTATACTTTACAAGGAGCAGTAGGATCATGGTATTTTTCATTACCATCAAGCTCCATTAATAACTACGATACATTTCAAGATCAATTTTTAACAAAATTTGGGGATGATAGGTCCACAACAACCTTCATAAATGACCTCTCCAATTTAAAATCCGAACCAAAGGAACCAATTAAGGACTCAAACTCTCACTTCAATAAATTATTAAAAAAAATACCAATAGCATCTAAGCCTAGCATTGAAGTCCAAAATGAATGGTATATTTCTACTTTACCTTCAAAATCAGCCATCTTTGTAGACAGAGTTGCCAATCCAACATTAGCCGAAAACATGAAAGAGACAATAGCTGTAGAGAAAAGTATCCTAACCATAGAAAAGAAAAATGTTGTAGATGAAAGGAAGTCTAAAAAAGTGTCTTTTAGAGATGATTCTAAGAAGAAACAACCAAAGGACCCTTTCGACCTAGAAGGGTTACAAAAAGTCTTGAAGACCATGTCCAATGAAATGGTTGATATAAAGAAACAAGTAGCAGAAACCTCTTCCAAGAAAACTTTTAGACCCTTTAAAAGAAATCCTCCAACCGATTCTAAACCTCCAAATGCTATAACAACTTCGGATTTAGCGGGGTTTCCTAAGAAAAATTGAATGAAGCATAACTTGCTCAATTTTCGACCAAAGTGAGATCAGAAAGAAGGGTTTTTGGCTAATTTGGACATTCTGGAAATATACGTGTAGGTATCAAGAGCCATAGATCTTTGTAAACATCATTTTTTATACATTGAGCTAATACAGAGGCCCAAGACATGGAAGCTGGACTAAGGAGTTGTAGCCCAAGAGGGGTGAACTCCTTCATCAAAACATTGTGATAATGTGTCTCTTTGATGGTTTTCTCTAGAGTACATGTTTTTTGTCCATTATTCATTTTTGACACTAGTTTGCTTGTGAATGTCTTGTTTAACTTAATGAAATTTGCCTGTTTGTAAGCACCAACAACTATGGAAACCTCAACACAAAAAGAAAGAAGCAAGCATATGTTTATAAATCTGTAATTGTTATTGGCACAGAAAAACTAATCATACAAAAACAATCAACTTGATATGAGAGCCCAAGGTTAAATTGCTTGATTGCTCGAGTTTGTGCAATTAGGATTTTAATGATTACAAAATTGTGAGGCTTAAAAGGATAAAGTTGCAGAGAGGAGAAGGGAAGCTATTGGTTGCAACTTCTGAGGTAATTCCTAGAAGAAGGAGAGCCACAAGGCCACAATTTCCACCACCCAAAGTTATAATTTCAGCTGCACCTGAAACTCCTCAAGTTTTGCCTTCATTTGAATCCATAGCCATTATGTCTAGAGAAAGAAAGCCCGAAGGCCCCTCTTTAGAAGAGGAAGAATTCAAGAAAGACTTCTATACTTTGACTGAGATGGTTAAGGTCCTCTATGAAGAAAGGTACACAGAATGGTTTTTTAGAGAGTTGTAAACCTCCACATGGAGAAGGAACCTTAGAGGAAAAAAAGATGAGAAGAAGGATTCCAAAGGTAATGGTGGAAAGACAGCTCCATCTCCACCATCCTCATCATATTCCTCATCATCTCCACCATCTCACACATCACCATCTTCCACTACCACCACTGAAACTGCCCATACTCATTCCAAAACCCCAAAAGGAAAAATTCCATTACTGAAATTGGACATAAAATTCGAACTTCCCATGTACAATGGAGAGGTGAATGCAGAATAGTTGAACAATTGGATTTGGCAGTTGGAGGTATATTGCAAAATTCAGATCCTTCAAGAGGATGACATAAAGATCCAGTTGGATTCACTTAGGCTAGAAGGAGCTCCACTAGTTTGGTGGAAAGCAAAGACTCAAGAGGAAATGTGAATAAAGGGTAAGATATCCATCACTTGGGTTGAATTTGCTTCTGCAATTAAAATATAGTTTTATCCTTTAGCCTATATGAAAAAGCCATTATGAGTTGGCAGAATTTTAGGCATCTTAAAGGCCAAATAGTCCAAGATTATACACAAGAGTTTAGAAAAATGGCTTTGTTATTAGGAGTGAATTTTAATTCCCAAGATACACTACTGAAATATATTGGGGGTTTACATTCCTATTTGAAACACATTATTCTTATGTTCAATCCAACTAATTTGGATGAAGTATGTGTGCAAGCCACACATCTTTAATCTAGAGGAAATAACACTTATGAAGAGGATAGTAATAAAAATCCACCTAAGGGTAAGGAGAAAGAGAAAGGAGGAAAATGGAAGGGAAAGAAGAATGTAAGTGTGAAGAAAGAAGGAGAGATAATCAAATGCAAACACTGTTCCAAAGAGGGGCATGATGAAGCCCATTGCTGGAAATTGCATCCAGAAATGAGACCAAATAAGTTCAACAATAAAGGGAAACAAAAAACCACTGCTATCACTCAAGAAGATTTAGGTTTTGAATCAGGTGATGAAAATAAAATCACTGTCATGGGAATCAAAGGAAAACAAGATATTTCAAGCACTAGTTCACAAAACTGTAACACTACTACTACTCCAGATGACAAGAGATGAATTGAGTTATTTCATGTTAGGGTCATATATAAACACACCAAGATTGACAAACTATTCGATAGTGGGTCACAAGAGAATCTAATATCTGAAGACTTAGTTAACAGATTGAATCTTGAAATTGTACCCCATCATAGACCATACCCTTTGGGATGGATAACAAGAGACACAAGTTTACAGGTTACAAGAAAATGTTTGTTTAAGTTTGCAATCACTGCAAATTTTGTTGATGAAGTAGAGTTAGATGTGCTACCGCTTGATATTTTAGGTGTGGTGTTGGGTAGTCCATATTTGTATGACCGGAAAGTAGTCTTTTACTTCCATGAAAACAAGTATCACTTGTTCAAGGATGGTGTGGAGTACATAGTGAGAGCCCATTGCAAAAAGCTAAACATTTCTTTGGTTAAATCAGGGGAGGAAAAAAGACTAGTGCACTCAAGTAAAAGTTTAGTACTTCTCAGTTCAAGCCAAATGATGATATTGTTTATGAAAATGTTGTTGCATGTAATGCAAGTTTCAATTCTGATTTGGTTGGTTCAGTTCATCAGAGTGATGAAGTATTTCAGGTTGTGAAAGAATTCTCCTTCAAGGAGAAAGAAACATCAATTGAAATATCTTTGCAGTAAGAGGTTTCTCTTTGTGATGTTAGCATGCAAGGGTTGAAAAAATTGCAAAGTGTAGATAAACCAATGCAATACAAAAGTTTGTTGAACAATGGGCTCATTCAATCATCCCTTATGCCATGTTGTGCACCGATGGTTATGGTGCCAAAGAGGAATGATAAGTATTTCAAGAAAGAGAACAAAAGGAGTAGTTTTTTCCAAAGAAAATTTGTAAAAAGAGGTAAGTGAAAGAATATACATAACACCAAACAAGAATGGTTTGTATGGATTTTAATGTTGTATGTTATTTGTAGCACTTCTATTACATACATGTATTTGAATTATGGAAAAAAAGAGCCCTTTCTTGAAGAAATTGTCCACTTGGGTAGCATAAATATGTTTAGAAAGTTTTCTTATGTACATGTCATCTATGAAGGAAAATTTGTTTGATGTTTTGAGGATATCAAATTACAAGTTGAGTTTCACTTCTTTGATTCATTTGGGCCATGATATTGGAGGAGGTAAGTTGAAGGCAAGCCTTTCCAAGTTTGATGCCATTGTTGATTGGTCAATGCCCAAGATCGCCATTTTGATAAGAGGTTTTTTGGGAGCATCCCAATGTTGGAGGAGAGTTTTTGTTGACATTTCTCCTTTCGAAGCTCCTTGGCATGCATTGTCATGTGTGTGCAAAGTCTTCCAGTGGGGAGGAAAATAGAAAGAGGCATGTGTTACTTCAAACCAAAATATCAGTTCAATTCTTTTTCATGCTCTTTCAAACTTGAAAGGTTCATTTGAGTTTTAGGTTTTTACAAGAAACTTCACCATCTTATTTCATTCAGAAGATTTCCATGGTGTAAATATTAAGTTGCAGCGATCCATGCACTTTCGTTGGATGGATACTTGTCAAAAATTTCACTTGGTTCGAAGGTACAAAAGAGGTATAAGCAACAAGTTAATTGTTATGCTTTTTAGGCCTATTGGTTATGTAACTGTTGTATTCAAGAATCATTATGTTTTACATGAAATTTATGTTCATAAAATTTCATACTTCCAAGATGTACAATTGGGCTTGAGTCATGCAAATCAAGTAGTGAAATTTTCCATCCATTTCCATTATATTTTATTATGTCATCTTCGTAAGAAGGATGTTGCTTTTGATGGTGACATGGACAAAACCATGAGTTTCTAGGAACAACTAAAAATGGTGCAACAAATAGTGCAAGATCAACTTGAAAAGGGCAAAGACAGGTATAGGTATAGAACGGGGTCCTCAAGGCAAGTGAATATTGATTTCCTTAGAGAGGAGCTCAAGGAAACAAATTCGTCAAAATCCAATTGGATCGAGCTTGGAAAGGTGAGGGGGCTTTACTTTAATCTACTTGTTAGATAATATTATCTTTTGGGGTACAACAGTCTTATAGTGGGGAGGAATGATCAGGTGCTTAGTATTTAGCTCAAAAATAAAAGTTCTCAGGTTGGCTCAAAATTTGTATGTCTGTGTCCATCTCATCAAGATGATCGCAACACAATTCATTTCATTGAAAATGAAGACCGGAAGAAAGAGAAAAGTCTTGTTGTTCGTTTTCCTAAACAACGAAAAAAATTGTAGAATGGGACATAATATGACATGGAAATCTAGTCAGAAAGGGGAGTCTTCTTCAGTTTTTTCCCAATGGGGCTATGACAAGTGTCATTTCCAGATTCACTAGTCTAGTTGATTTAATTGCCTAGTTGGCTCCAAGGTGGAATTCAAATTTGTTTTTATTTAAATGTTATCATATATGATATATAGTTATAATTTATATTATTTAGTTTTAACTATAATATATATATTTATATATATATATATTATATAATTATATTATATATATATATATTATAATATATTATAATATATTATACAATATTATATAATATTTAAATATTAAACATTTAATCAATCCGTATTTATATAAGTTCGAACTATATTAAGTCAACAAATAAATTCGAGGGCATAATGTTCTTTTTTATACGGTGGAAATGTATTAATTCATGGAAAAAACATATATGGGTTGGGCAGAGGCAAGTTTGAACCCATGACAACAAACTCTAAGCCTTTGTCATTGGACCACCAAGGAAACATTTGAAAAATGCTGCCGCGATCTTATATTTAACGCTACTGTATGTCTGACGATGGGGAAAGGAGGGGAGCCAGCCCTACGGGCCAACCCCCCCTCCATGCAACTACGATCGCGTGACCAAGGGCTGACGGATGGATAAGCACTTAGCACTAATCATTCTTAGCATTCCATTTAGACTTAATTAAACCCGCTTCAATTTAGGATTAAGTTGGCAGCGGATTTGGCAGCCTGCTAAATTCAGCGGAATTGGCAGTTTTGGCTGACTTAACTAGAGTCTCTCCAGATTTAGCGAGGTTTCCTGGGAAAGATTGAAGGAAGCATAACTTGCTCAATTTTTGACCAAATTGAGATCAAAACAAAGTGTTTTGGGCTAATTTGGACCTCCTGAACATATTGGTGCAAGTGTCAGGAGCCATAGAGCTCTGTAAACATCATTGTTGCCACATTGAGCTAATACAAAGGCCAAAGCCATGGAAGCTGGAGCAAGGAGATGTAGCCCAAGAGGGGCAAAATCCTTCATCAAAACACTATGTTAATATGTCTCTTTGATGGTTTTCTGCACTGTACATGCTTGCTGTTCATTATTCATTTTTGAAACTAGTTTTCTCATGAATATCTTGTTTAACTTAAGGAAATTTACATGTTTGTAAGCACCAACAACTAAGGAAACCTCAGTACAAAAAGAAAGAAGAAAGCACATGTTTATAAACCTGTAATTGTATTAGCACAACAAAACTAATCATACAAAAAAATATCAATGTTATATGGTTTTTTCTTTGTAGTTTGAGATTTGTTTGTATATTGATAATTATGTTCTATTTTTATCTTACAAATAAGATATAATTACATATTAGAAATTCAATTTAAAAAATCATTATCTAACATAGTTCATCACTTCTAAAATTAGATAAATCATTTTTAAATAATTTGCAATGATTCCAAATAAGATTTAACTCTGTCGATTTACAAGTAAAAGAATCATGTCCACATTAAATATTTTCTTTATTTCTTTCAAATCATTTGAGGATGGTTTCAAATGGCCCACCCTTGTTATGTTGCATGCAAATATATATATATATATATATATATATATATATATATATATATATATATATATATATATATTTTTTTTTTAAATTAAATGTTATTATAATTTATTATTTTAATCTTTGTTTGAACATGAGAGGTTCAATTTATTGAGTTATAGTGTTCGGAATAAAAATATTCAAACTACCATTTTCACCCTGGACGGAAGGGAATTATGGACTAAGGTACGTAACCTCGAGAAAATTAGGGTGAAAATCTAGAGAAGAGCTGCAGACCTTCACTTCTTAAAACATTGTCACGATTTTAATGTTATTCCTTCACCATTGTGGGATTTATTATGAACACTATAACTCAATATACCCTCCACAGAAATATTCAAACTATCATTTTCACCATGTATGGAAGGGACTTATGGAATGAGGTACGTCACCTTGAGAAAATTAGGGTGAAAATCCAGAGAAGAGTTGCAGACCTTCACTTCTTAAAAAACTGTCGCGATTTTAATCTTATTCCTTCACGACTGTGGGATTTATTCTGAACACTATAAATCAATATACCCTCCAGAAAAATCTTCAAACTATAATTTGCACCATGTACAGAAGGGACTTATGGACTGAAGTACGTAAACTCAAGAAAATTAGGGTGAAAATCCAGAGGAGCTGCAGACCTTCACTTCTTAAAAATCTGTTGCGATTTTAATCTTATTCCTTCACCACTGTGGGATTTATTCCAAACACTATAACTCAATATACCCTCCAAAAAAATATTCAAACTACCATTTGAACCATATACGGAAGGGAATTATAGATTGAGGTATGTAACCTTGAGAAAATTAGGGTGAAAATTTAGAGAAGTGCTGCAGAACTTCACTTCTTAAACATTGTCATGATTTTAATCTTATTCCTTCACCATTGTGGGATTTATTTCGAACAATATAACTCAATATACCCTCCGCAAAAATATTCAAACTATCATTTGCACCCTGTACGAAAGGGAATTATGGACTGAGGTACATAACCTCAAGAAAATTAGGGCGAAAATCCAGAGAAGAGTTGCAAATCTTCACTTCTTAAAACATTGTCGCGATTTTAATCTTATTCCTTCACCATTGTGGGATTTATTCCGAACACTAACTCAATATACCCCCCACATAAATCTTCAAGCTATCATTTGCACCCTACACGGAAGGGACTTATGGACTGAGGTACGTAACCTCAAGAAAATTAGGGTGAAAATCAAGAGAAGAGCTACAGACCTTCACTTCATAAAATAGTATTGCAATTTTAATCTTATTCCTTCACCACTGTGGGATTTATTCTGAAAACTATAACTGAATATACCCTCCACAAAAATCTTCAAATCATCATTTGCACCCTGTACGGAATGTTGGAAATAATAATCCCAACCACCGCAATAAACAGCCTAATAGCAGCCATACTTGTCAGATGTATTTTTGCAGGTTGCGTCTCTGTTTTAAGATGGAAGGATTGAAGCTAGGTATGAACCATTCCGAAACTTAGAAAAGACATTTAAAGCAGTCAATGTACTTTGGTAAATAGATATGGGCAAGCATTCTTTCAACGACTATTTCCCACACTCCAGAAACACCTGTGTGATTCTGATCACACTCAACAACAACATCATATTAATTATTTTTTCTTTGTCATGAATTAAATGTAAAATTGTATGTTGAGTTAAATATGAATGTAAAATTCATTTTGATAGGTTAGAGAGTAAGAGAGAAAATGAGCGCAAGTTTCTGCGGAGAAAATGGTGGAGAAAATTCTGGTGGGCGGGTGAAAACAATAGTCACTGTGTTTTACTGTGTGTTATTCCACGTGAATGTAAATCAATATAAACCTTAGGTTTTACTTGGTGAATGAGCCGCAGTCTCATGTAAATGTATTTTCATGTTTAAGAACTCAATACTAAGTTTTAATGTGTTGCTCCAAACCTACTTTGTTATTTTTTCATGAGTCAATATTATTCAGTAAGTCTCTGAAATAGCTCCACGAAATCCAAGTCTCTGAAGTAGCTCCACGGTGCGCAAAGGTAGCTATGCGAAATCAGCTCCACGATGCGCGAAGCTAGCTACACGAAAGTAGCTTTGCAAGAGTCATAGCTCTCTACCCCTCTGCGAAAATTAGATTTCCTAAATTTTTCTAACGTGGTATCAGAGCGGGTTAAATATTATTAGTGTAAAAACAAGTGTTTTTACTAACAGTAAGAATTGCTTTGAGGGCATATTGTTTTTAGCATATTTACCAGCAGGTAGAAAGTGTTTTTTACGCTCAGAAATGGCAACATCAAGCACAAGCTTGACTAATCCTCAAATACCTCAATTTAATGGCAAAAGTTATGATTATTGGGCTATTACAATGAAGACCATGTTTTCTTCTTAAGACATTTGGAATTTGTTGGAGAATGGTTTTCAAGAACCAACAGATGTAGCAACATACAATGCCTTATCTAAAAAAGAAAGAGATTTGTAAAGGGACATCAGGAAGAAGGATTCAAAAGCCTTGTTCCATATTTTTCAAGCAGTTCATGAAAGTATTTTCCCAAGGGTTGCAGTAGCAACGAAGTCCAAGAAAGCATGGGAGACCCTCCAGACAGCCTACGAAGGCATGGAAAAAGTCAAAACAACAAATTTGCAAATGTTGAGGAGAGATTTGAAACACTTTGTATGAAAGAGTCTGAGAATATAGACTCATTTTTTACTCATGTAATTGGGCTGGTTACTCAAATCAGGTTTCATGGTGAGACACTTGAGGAAAGAAGAATAGTTGAGAAAGTTTTGAGAAGTTTACCAGCAAGGTTTGAGGCCATTGTTGTGGCAAAAGAAGAGATAAAGGATCTCTCACAGTTCTCAGTGGATGAGGTTAATGTATCACTGATTTCTCATGAACATAGACTGAATAGAGTAGCAAGCTCCTCATTGGAGCATGACTTCAAGACACAAGTATCATTTGGTCAAGGTTGAGGCAGAGGAATATCATATGCTAGAGGAAGAGGAAGAAGCCCACACAGAGGTGGAAGAAGCCACCCTTAAAGCTCAAATGGAAGAGGCAACAATCAAAATCCAAGTCAATGCCCAAGCGAAAATCAAGCACAAGGTCGTAGGTATGATAAATCTCAAGTCCAATGTCATTACTGTAAGAAGTATAGTCATTATGCAAATGAATGTAGAAAGAAGCAATATGAAATTAGTAATAAACCAAGTGTAAATTTCACAAGAGAAAATCAGAACCATGATAGCATGTTTTTAGCTTGTAATGTAGCACAAGAAAAACAGAGTGAAATATGGTATCTAGATTCAGGGTGTAGCAACCACATGTCAGGAAACATAGAAATGTTTACTTATCTAGATGAAAGTGTGAAATCTGAAATGACATTAGGGACTGATAGAAAAGTCTCTGTCATGGGAAAATGAAGAGTTAATATCCTAACAGAGAAGGGTGAGAAGAAATACATCTTAGATGTTTACTTTGTCCCTGTTCTAAAACATAATCTTATGAGCATTGGACAACTCATGCAGAAAGGCTATAATGTCTTCTTCAAAAATGATGTGTGCAAAATTTTGGATAGGCCTCCAAGAAGACAACTGATTTCAAAGGTTCAGAAGACAAGAAATAGAGTGTTTCCCCTAAAATAATATCGGATTTGCAGAAATAAGGTGCACAAGCACAACTATCTATGAACTCACAAGAAGATGGAAGAAAAGAGGGAGCTCTCACAGAAGTAAACTTTCAAGCAGAGGTAAAAGATGAAAAGTGGTTATTGCACTTGAGATTTGGACATCTCAACTTTGAAGGTTTGAATTTGCTACATAGGAAAGGCATGGTGAAGGGTTTACTACTCATAGAAAAACTAGACAACATATGTGAAGGATGTATCTTGGGCAAGAAACATAGAGAGACATTTCTAGGAGGAAATTCAGTAAGGGAAAAGGCACCTTTGGAGATTGTCCACTTAGATTTATGTGGACCAATGTAGACACCATCAATTGGTGGTAGTCACTATGTATTGGCCTTCATAGATGACTGCACAAGGAAGATATGGGTCTTTCTCCTAAAACAAAGAAGTGAAGTGTTTGAGCGCTTTCTCCAATACAAGGCTCTTGTTGAAAAGAAAAGTGGATACTACATCAAAGTCCTCAGGACTGACATAGGTGGCGAATTGTTGGCTTGTTGGGGCCTGACCTAGGTTCAAAGTTAATTAGCCAAATAAATCTCTGTACTACTGGCCCTTTCGGTAATAGTTTGCGGAGCGTGGACTGAGGTCTCACCCGAAGTAGCATGGGGGGGTTCTGGAACCAGGTTTCCGCACCCTTGAGATGTATGAGGGGTTGATTTGGTCCACTGAGAGTCTCTTCATGTAGGTTACTTCACACACTTCGCTAGCCTTTGTGCCCTGATATATTCACCTTTGCGCAGCCCTAACTAGGGGCCGTGGGGCTTTCGTGCTACTGGAGCAACAATCTGCCCTATTTCCCTAAGTCACACCCAAGATCTTTACCTATCTTCTTATCACAGTTAGTTATCTTTGCGTAAACAAAGGCCTTATATTATATTTACTTATTCAACACATTCATATGAGTTTGTGTAGTGAATAAACAGTAAACTTGCAATTCATACCCAATAATACATAAAACTAGAAAAGGTACACAAAATATGGTAAAACTTCTCTTGATTAATTCTTCCCACTGTTACAAACTCGACCTACCCTGCGCACTCAGCTGCAGGGGTCTGTGCACTTAGTTGCGGACTACTAGGCCTCTATGCACTCAGCTACAGAGCCTTCTCCTACTCTACGACCCAAAGAAATGACTTACACTTTGACTCAATGCTTCATCAATTATTTTGACTCATCATCCTTTCTTAGATCCCCCTTTTCTTAAACTTAGAGCCTTTCTCTATTTATACAATCCCATGATCTGCGGATGATGGGTAGATATTTCAAACCGACCTTACATTACGAAAGTAAGGGCGGAAAACCCTATGACTCTATTATGACTTTGTGCTCTGCGCCCACAATTCATGGAGTATTTACAATGGACTTAGTCAAAACTTGCACTTTAAGCCCCAAAACATGCCTTGGGGGGATTCCACGCCCAACAGGCCCCCAACACAACCATCGTGACTTGCCCTCAATTCACTTTGTCAGTGAGGAGATCTTTGCGTGGAGACCCTCCAACTCTGCTCGAACGGCTACAAGGTCAACAACACACTGAGTGTCTACCTGCTGGATCTCCCGTACATGTTGTTGCGAGACCGCGGTGTCGGAACTGCTTCCCTAGATCTATTCCTGTGTCCCTTGCATTTGTGCGAGCATGCCTTCAATTGTTGTTGTAATGACGAAGGCCTCGTTGATCCAAGGCTGAATGATCGCCTTCAAAACTGCTTCCCTATGTCGTGCTACGTCCACTTTCTCTTTTAGAGCTTTGTCCTGTTGCATTCGCGTGAGCATCTGAGTGAGGGTCGTCGTCTACATAGTCCCTTTGACCTTGTCATACTACTGCTGGAGCTCATGCACCTTTTTCTCTAGGTGCTGAATGTTAGGGTCCTCCTTCAGATTGGTGAGGACCTTGAATGACTCTTCCAACATCCTAGTGCAGTCCCTTATTGCACAGCTGATCTCTTCCATCCTCGATCTAATAGCGCTGGCATGCTGTTCTCTTAATTCTTGAGGGGTGGACGGCTGCACCTTCAACCACAACTCTAATATCTTAAGTTTTAGCTCCAGATGAACCTTGGCCATTTCTTCTTGCGCCTTGTGCACCCCTGCTGCTAATCTTTGGATGCGCGTTTCTGCTGGGATGGCTAGCTCAGGGACCATCTGGCAGGCTTCTTCCAGTACCTATACCATCTACTTGTTTTGCGACATAACCTCGTCGCGCTGCAAGCTCAACTGCTCCATGTTAATCTTCTGCTCGCTCAACACCTGCAACATGCGGCTCTCCCTAGCCTGCAGTTCTGCAGTAATCCCATCTTGTAGAACATAGAACGTCTCCTGCGTGAGCGCAGCCGTGTTGATCCCGAGGCCTTTCAAGGCACTGACCATAGTCTTGTTCACCTCATTTGTTGTAACCAGTGCCCCCTCTAGTAGCACTATTGTGTTGGTTATCCGAGTGCATAGCATTTCCTCGCCTGCAGTTGTCCCTACTGCGAGGCTGGTCGAAAGAGTACCAACCTGAGGAGTGTGCACCTGCAACTCCTGAATCTGTGCTTAGAGGGCCCCCAACACAATCTGATTATCCTCCATGAAGTTTTGGACCTTATGAGCTCCTGCGCGTAGCTCAACCATCGTGCAGCTCCTGGGCAGAGTAGTGTATAGTCCCACACCTCCTTTCAACTGCCTGGAGCACTAAGACTATACTTCCCATGGCTAGTCAGGTGGCCGCGCCACCTGTATAAAGTTCCAACCAGTCATTTGTCACTTTTTCTGGAAAACATCCACCTTTTATTGTTACTGGCTATGTCACACACTTTATCATCTGCAGCGTGCCACCATGGGTGATCCCTTTAGTAATACGCGGTCCAATCTAGGGCATCAGGCTGGTCAACTCTTGGCGCTAGTCTCCAAATTCATCAACGTGATCGTGCGCACTCTGTCTTGTCACCCTGGTTTCCTTATCGAGAAAATACTTCTTTATTTCGTCCTCAAGATTCTAAACTTTCGCTTCCACCAGAGTGCTTTTCTCCCTTAATCACACCCTTTCTTTCATAAGTTCTTGGAGCCTAAGATCACCCTTCCGGATTTCTTCATCAGGTCCCAAGCATTTTGCTTCGTTCAGCTGCGTGACCCCTTTGTCCAAGGCTCCATGAGCCGTCATATCTACTGGAACTACTATGCACGGACTAGGCATTTTATACCCTATGGGGATTACAACGTTCTCTCCATACTCTAGCCGTGGAGGCGTCTCCTCCATCAGTTTCTTGCATGTTTTCCTATAAGCCCACAAAACCGCCAGTACACGTAGGTCCCAATCAGTTCGGTGCGCATCATATACCTTGTTCAGTGCTTTGCACTCTTCATTGAAGGCTACTATGTGGATAACCTTCTGCACACTCTTTCTTTCCATACTCTGTCATTCCAACTAGAGGGGTCTTTCACACCATTGCCTTGCCCGCACATGCTTATTGACCGTGTCTCCTAACACGAAGTCTGTGTGCATCTGCACAGGTTTTGTAACATATTCCTGTATCCTTCTGGATAGGTGTGCGCACAGATCATTCCGTCCATCATACTTGTCTATTAATCACATCTGAGGCTTCCCAAATCATATGCGTATCATTCATCTGCATTTGCACCAGTCCTCAAAGCTTCCTTGGTGCGTTCCCCACCACCTCGCGGGTGTAGCACACAATACCCATTTCAAAGCCTCTAAATGTTTCTATTCCGACACTTTTCTTTTGAATATGTTCAAGAAGGCATCTACCTCGCTTAATCCAACGTACGTAGGTAGACCCCTTTTCTCTATTGATACGAAGCAGAATGATCTCGTCATCATGTTATAGTTCAGCGTGGTTACCTCATGTAACCGATTATGCCATCACTCTATCTCTTTGTTGAAATCTGATGTATAAGAGATTTCACATTCCCATGAGATTCGTCCATCTGCGGTGGGATTTACCCAATCTTTCTCTCATGTGGTTATCTTGTATATGCAGTCCAAGTCATCGTTTCTTTCACAGTTGCGCACTAGCTCCATGTAGCGCGATCCTTTTGCAAGGTCTAACGGTACGACTACGCGCAATGACTTTTTCTCAAAAATCATCTTGTGCTTCTTCAGATCTATCACCCCATTCATGTCAGTGGCCCAATTTATCCCTAACAGTGTAGGGTAGGGATTGCTTTCATCAACAATCTCTATCACTTCAAAATTTTCCAGTGCGCTTGCTCCTTCAAAATCTACAGTGATTCCCTACAATCTTCCCATAGGTAGGATCTTTTGCTGGTTCTCCATTCATAGTTCGATAGGAGACCATTGCAGCGTAGGCCTTCCCATGCGCACCCATGTTTGATTCGACAGAACGTTCGCGTCCGATCCTAGGTCTAGAATCACTTGGTCCATCTCATATTCCCCAATCTGCATGGTCAACCTCATTTCTCTTCTCGTCCTTGTTACGTTCTTTCCAACCTTCCATACTATGCGCGGTTCTCCTGGCGTGGTCCCACGACATCTATTTATGAGTTCTTGCAGTCCCTTTACAGCCTTGTTGTCACGTAGTAGCTTCATGCATGTTTCTAGGAATGACGTGAGCATCGATGGATCCATTTCTAGTTCCGGTATATCTTTGCTTCCTAAAGTGGAGGCATCAACAAAGCTCTTCCTTTCTTCCATGAAGGTTTCCTTAGCACACTCCAAATCAAACTCTGGTTCTTTCTCGGAGCCTTGCGAACCCAAGTACTATCTTCAGGCTAATTGCCTTTATCATCCCCTATTGTAATTCCACTTCAGAGCAAAATGTTCACATTAGGGTCTTCCTTGCGTGGCTCAAACCTCATCATTTGTAGGTTATGATTCGTGGGAGGTTGGAGTGCTCCCTTGTCACACAACCTCACTATCAGTGTGGGACAATTCTCTGTCTCATCGTCAAACAATGTACAATACAAGCATGATGGACACGTCAGATTCGTACAATCACATGCATAATGTACTGGCCCTCCACAATTGTAACATACCAGTTGCCTTCGACCTCTTCTAGGTCCTCCTCCACCTTGGCCTCGTACGCGCCCCTGAAATCCAGTTCGTGCCATCCCTACATTCTGGTCAAGGGGACGTGTTTAGACCTGAACTCTGTAGGTGGGAGTATTATCCATCATTAGTTCATAGCTTCTACAGGTGCGCTCATCATGTCCCACCGATCTATAGAAATTATAGAACAACTCTTGCGAATTCTGTGTGTACTTCTGTAAAAAATGGAAGTTGTCCGTAGCATGCTTTCCTCCTATTTGACAAATCACGTACCACAATGCATGTGCCACACTAGGTCCTGCTTGTACCTTTGGTCTTAACGGCATCAGTCCTCCTCTCGTGAGGTAATTCACGAACACTGGGTAGTGGTCCTTGTCATGACCTTGACCCTTACATTTAACATACCATACCTTGTTTCCCACTTCTGGGCGAGCTGTCCTGTCTTCTTTCATACTCTGCATTTCAAGGAACATGTTTTTCAACTGTGTGTGGATATGCTAAACTCCCAGGTTAGGATCCTGTATTGGGGTTTCATGAAGCCTCATCTCAATCTCCAAGGCCTCGGCTTGAGTTGTTAGCCTCTGTTGTGATAGCACGTTCCTTAAATGCGGCGTTAGCGATGCTACAAACCATTCGCTGTGTTGTCCATTTGTCAAAGTCATATTAGCTTTGCGAATTGTGCACTTTAGTCTCTGATCCAAATCCCAAGGAATCTTGCCTGGTAGCATTGTGATCTCCTTGAACCCAATGATCGAGTATGCCTATGACTTCGGCCTACTGAATTCTCTGTTCAGCACAGTTTGGATATCTACGATCCCCGCATTTGGATTGTCATTAGAATGCTTAATGTACTAGGTCAGCACACGATCCTACATAGCGGTGACCAATGTTGCTTTCTTTATATTGTTATCCATAACTCCTTGCACTTCCCATACAACTTTTATCATGAATCAAAACTGGTCCAGATCTTCATTTCCTACTCCCTTGAACACTGACAAGTTTATCGCGCTTCCCATATGGACTCATAGTGGTGGCGGAGGTGGTATGGGAAAATATGGGGATGAAGGCAGTAAAACTGGTGGTGGTGTGGGTGGGGGTGGTATGCGTAGAATCCTTTGTTTTATCAAATTGACCACACTTCTTGGTGAGACCTTTGCAAGCTCTTCCTCGTTCCCTCGCGGAGGTGAAATCAAGGGGCTAGTTTCTAGCTCTGCCCTACCTTCGTCTTTGTAAATTCTCCCACTTCGCGTAGCTCCAAACATCAATGTATTCACATAACCCTCTTTTCACACTGTAGAATTTTAATCCAAGTGTTCAAAGACTTAACGCACTTACCTCGTGGTCCTTTGAGGAAGCATCGATCTGCCTCGCTATATCTGACTGAAGTATCTACCGTGAATTCAGTAATGAATCCTCCTATAATTTGATCGAGCCAGTGATCAACAAGGCACGCGATTTTATCCTCTGATGCTTCCAATCTATGCATCAACTCTAGGGTCCACACAATAGGTTTGTCAAGCTTGCACCTTCCTTTGTTATCTGCTAGCTTCGTGATCCACTCGTATAGCTCAGTAGGGAATGATGGGAAGAAAATTTCATGGATCTCTATGTACAGGTAGTAGTTTAACCACTCTTCTTTTTATAGTTGTGGATTCATGTTCTCCTGCACCGCAAACTCGTGAATCTTCCTATTCAACCAATCTTCAATTTTTTTCTTAGTTGGATACAGTGATACGACTTCAGACATCTCTATGCAGATCCTGGTCTCGACAACGGAACCATTTGTTGGCTTGTTGGGGCCTGACCCAGGTTCCGAGTTAATTATCCAAAAAAATCCTTGTACTACTGGTCCTCTCGGCAACAGTCAGTGGAGCGCGAACTAAGGACTCACTCAAAGTAGTATGGGGTGGGGGTGCTGGAATCATGTTTCTGCACCCTTGAGATGTCTAAGGGGTTGATTTGGTCCACGGAGAGTCTCTTCACGTAGGTTACTTTGTGCACTTCCTTGTCCTTCACGCCCTAATATATTCGCCTTTGCGTAGCCCTAACCAGGACCTGTGGGGCTTTCACGCTGTTGGAGCAGCAATCTGCCCTATTTCCCTAAGTCACACCCAAGATCTTTATCTATCTTCTTATCACAGTTAGTTATCTTTGCATAAACATATGACTTATATTATATTTACTTATTCAACACATTCATATGAGTTCGTGCAGTGAATAAATAGTAAACTTGCAATTCATACCCAATAATACATAAAACCAGAAAAGGTACACAAAATATGGTAAAACTTCTCTTTATTAATTCTTCCCATGGTTACAGACTCAACCTTCCCTGTGCACTCAGCTGCAGGGGTTCCCGCACTTAGCTGTGGAATACTAAGCCTCTGCGCACTCAGCTGCAGAGCCTTCTCCTACTCTACGACCCAAAGACATGACTTACACTTCAAATCAATGCTTCATCAATTCTTTAGACTCATCATCCTTTCTTAGATTCCCCTTTTCTTACACTTAGAGCCTCACTCTATTTATACAATCCCATGGTCTGTGGACCATGGGTAGATCTTTTAAACCAACCTTAAATTACAAAAACAAGGGCAGACAACCCTATGACTCTATTATGACTTTGTGCTCCGCGCCCACAATTCGTTGAGTCTTTACAATGGACTTAGTCAAAACTTGGGATTTAAGCCCCAAAACATGCCTTGGGGGGATTCCACGCCTAACAAAAATATATCTCGAATGATTTCCTTTGATTTTGTAGGGAGAATGGAATTCACAAACAATTTACAACAAGGTATACATCTCAGAAAATGGTGTGGCAGAAAGGAAGAATAGGACCATTATGGAGATGGCAAGGAGTATGTTGAAGGCAAATCATTTTCCAAATGATTATTGGGCTGAAGTTGTCGCTTATGCAGCATATATCGTGAATAGATGTCCTACCAAAATCATCCAGAACATTGTTCTTGAAGAGGCATGGAGTGGAAGAAAACAAAATGTCATTCACATGAGAGTTTCTGGATGTGTGGCATATGCACATGTCCCGGATGAGTTAAGGAAGAAGTTGGACAACAAGGGGGAAAATGCACATTTGTTGGATACAGTGATGCATCCAAGGCATACAAGCACTACAGTCCATAAACCAAGAAGGTCATAATAAGCAGAGATGTGCAGTTCATAGAAGAGGAAGCATGGGATGGAAGTTTAGAGAAGATAGTCATTGTCAAAGCATTTATACCAAATGAGGACAGAGAGGAATTAACAACTAGCAAGTAATTCCTCAACTGTGACTCCCTCTACTCCTATTCAAGTGCAACAAAGTAGGCAACAAGCAACACCATCAACAAATAATAGGACAGTTTCATGCAGCTAACCAAGTGCTTCTCCAAGCACACCGCAAAGTGCGACATCTAGTGACATGTCAAGCCCATCTTCAGCAAGCACAAGAAGACCAAAGTTAAGAAATTTAAATGAAATTTATGAGCAAGATGAATTTGATAGTAGCGCAGGTCTGAATTCCTTATTTGCATTATTTTTTCATGTATATTATCCAATCCACTTTGAAGATGTAGTCAAAGAAGAAAAATGGGTTGCGGCAATGGAGGAAAAAATAAAAGCAATAGAAAGGAATGACACATGGGAGTTAGTGAGCCTTCTGAAAGGAAAACATCTTATTGGAGTGAAGTGGGTCTATAAGACCAAAAGCAAGGCACAAAGCAAGATTAGTTGTCAAACGATACAAGCAGCAACATGGAAGAGATTACGCAGAGACGTTCACGCCAGTCACGCGGATGGAGATAGTGTGCACAGTTGTGGCAATTACCGCGCAACACAAATGGAGAGTGTATCAAATGGACATAAAATCAGCATTCTTGAATGGAGTGCTAAAAGAGGAAGTGTATGTCACGCAATTTCCTGGTTATGAGATTGAAAACCAAGAAGACAAAGTATATTAGTTGAGGAAAGCTTTTTATGGGTTGAAGCAAGCACCGCGCGTGGTACAATAGAATAGATGCTTACTTGTTGGACAATGGTTTTGAAAAATGTGACAGTGAGCCTACTCTCTACATCAAAGAGAGCAAAGGTAAGATTCTCATTGTCGTCTTATATGTAGATGATTTGATTTTTACAGGCAGTGATGATTTCCTCATTGCTGATTTCAAACAAGTCATGAAGAGTGAATTTGAAATGATTGACTTGGGATTGTTAAGATATTTTTTGGGCATAGAAGTGAAGCAAACAAAAAATGGCATTTTTATCTCTCAAGAAAAGTATGTGGTAGAAATTTTGGAGAGGTTTAAAATGTTGAACAGCAAGTCCGCACCAACTCCAACTGTCATAGGGTTAAAGTTGAGCAAATAATATTGCAACAGCAATGTCAATCTGACATTATACAAAAGCATGATAGGTAGCTTGATGTATTTGACCACCACTAGGCCAGATATAATGAATGCAGTAAGTTTTATGTCAAGGTTCATGGAGACACCCAAGGAGACACATTGGAAAGTAGTGAAAAGGATTCTAAGGTATGTCAATGGGACAAAACATTATGGCATTTTGTACACAACAACAAGTGATTTCAGGCTGGTTGGTTACACTGACAGTGATTGCGCAGGCAGTGTCGATGACAAAAAGAGCACATCAGGATATGTTTTTTCATTTGGGTTCCGGAGCCATTTCATGGGCCTCCAAGAAGAATCCAATAGTGTCACTGTCAACATCAGAAGCTGAATATGTTGTAACAACAACAACAGCGTGTCAAGTAGTTTGGATGAGAAGGATGTTGAGGGATCTTCGTCATGACCAAGAGGGAGCGATAACTATTTTTTGTGACAACACCTCAGCAATTGCATTGTCAAAGAATTTTGTTTTCCACAAAAGGACCAAGCATATTGATGCTAAATATCATTTTATTAGAGAGTTGATTAACAATGATCAAGTTGTGTTACAACACTGTAGGTGACAGGTAAAATTGGCCGATCTTTTCACAAAGCCATTGGTAGGTGAAAATTTTGTTTATCTCAGAAACTATTTGGGAATTTTCAATGGAGGCAATTGTGATTAAGGGGGAGTGTTGGAAATAATAATCCCAACCACTGCAATAAATAGCATAACAATAGCCATACTTGTCAGACGTATTTTTGCAGGTTATGTCTCTGTTTGAAGATGGAAGGACTGAAGCCAGGCGCGAACCATTCTGAAACTCAGCAAAGGCATTTAAAGCAGTTAGTGTACATTGGTAAATGGATATGGGCAAGCATTCATTCAGCGACTATTGCCCACACTCTAGAAACACCTGCGTGATTCTGATCACACTCAACAACAACATCATATTAATTATTTTTTCTTTGTCATGAATTAAATGTAAAATTGTATGTTGAGTTAAATATGAATGTAAAATTCATTTTGATAGGTTAGAGAGTAAGAGAGTAAGAGGGTAAGAGAGAAAAAGAGCGCAAGTCTCTAGGGAGAAAATGGTGGAGAAAATTTTGGTGGGCATGTGAAAACAACAGTTACTGCATTTTACTATGTGTTATTCCACGTGAATGTAAGTCAATATAAACCTTAGGTTTTACTTGGTGAATGAACCACAGTCTCATGTAAATGTATTTTCATGTTTAAGAACTCAATACCAAGTTTTAGTGTGTTGCTCCAAACCTACTTTGTTATTTTTTCCATGAGTAAATATTATTCATTAAGTCTCTAAAATAGCTCCGCAAAATCCAGGTCCGTGAAATCCAAGTCTGTGAAATAGCTCCGAGGTGCGCGAAGGTAGTTGCGTGAAATCAGCTCCGCAGTGCACGAAGCTAGCTGCACGAAAGTAGCTTCGCAAGAGTCATAGCTCTCTACCCCTCCATGAAAATTAAATTTCCTAAATTTTTCTAACACATAAGGGACATATGGATTGAGGTACTTAACCTCAAGAAAATTAGGGTGAAAATCGAGAGAAGATCTATAGACCTTCACTTCTTAAAACACTGTCGATATTTTAAACTTATTCCTTGACCACTGTGGGATTTATTATGAACAATATAACTCAATATACCCTCCACAAAAATCTTCAAATTATCATTTTCACCCTATACGAAAGGGACTTATGGATTGAGGTACATAACCTTGAGAAAATTAGGGTGAAAACCCAGAGAAGAGCTGTATATCTTCACTTCTGAAAACACTATCGCTATTTAATCGATAGAAATCTTCAAACTATCCAGTTCAATTTAAATGTTCACATCTTCCTCTATATAGTTAGGAATACTAGATTGAATTTAAACTAAGTCATAGACTAAACTGAACTACATCAAGATCTAATAAAGGCTTGATGAAATAATTACAAAGCCATGTTTTATATTGATAGATAGATTGGGCTAGAAATTGGAAAATCTCATTGTTTTTTTCACACTCAAAAACTTACCCCTCACCTTCGGTCTACTACTTAGAATGTTCTTGATATTTCTGGATATTTTTGTTATAAACTCCCTTGCTTCCCCATCACTCTAATTATGTATTAATGAGTTTGCATCAAAATTAATATAGAATTTAGTGTAGCTGTGTATACATACATAGATATGAAAGTGAAACTAAAAGATATCCTATGCAAGGATTTTGGCTTAAATAATTTTCCATATTTTATGTTATGCTTCTTAACCTGCAAAGTAACACCGAACAGAGAATATGCGGAGAAAAGATACCCAGAACACAGAATATGCGAAGAAAATATACCCAGAACACAGAATAGCAATGATTTTATTACTCAGAGAGAAATGTTCACAGGCCTCTTTGAGGGGGCAACCTCCAATAGAGCAGAGCTCGAATACAAAACAAGACACGATACTCCTCGCAGGGAGTCTCTATCCTTTATATATGACTCATACATGCAATACCACGGGCCATTACCGTGGGTTTTATTAATACCGTCTATCTAATACTACTGCCCATTTACCCTTTATCTAATACTACCGCCCATTTGCAACTAACTATGGTCCCGTCATTAATTGCGGGTTAACCACTTACAAATATTAATATGGGCTTTATTGACTCTTGACTATGACGTTATCCCATGACATAAATAAGGGGGTTAGGGTGGGACCCTAACATGCCCTCACCCTTAAGACTAGCCTTGTCCTCAAGGCTGAAGCTGCGGAAACTGCTGAAGAATAGTGGCTGGTTCCCAAGTTGCATCTTCCGGAGAGGTGTCCTTCCATTTGACGAGGACCTCCTTAATCATGCGGCCGCGCAGGTGCTTGTCTCGTGTGTCTAGAAACTGTTCCGGTTGAAGCCAGATTGACCCTTCCTCGTCCAATTCAGGTAGACTGGTTTGAACTCGGCAATTGTTCCCAATCACTTTCTTGAGGCACGATACATGGAAAACTGGGTGGATTTGTGTTGTAGGTGGCAAAGCCAACTTGTAAGCCACTTCGCCAATGCGCTGAAGTACTTGGTATGGTCCATAGAATTTTGGAGAGAGCTTTTGACAACCCTTGTCTTTGAGTGATTTTTGCTTATATGGTTGCAGCCTCAAAAAAACCTGATCCCCTTCTTGAAATTGGCGCTCTGAGCGATGTTGGTCAGGCTGTTGCTTCATACGGTTCTGAGCTTGATGAAGATTCTCGCGTAGGTGGGCAAGCATGGTTGCGCGGTGTTGTAGGAGTTGATCCACGGCTTGTACTTTGGAGCACCCCGTGAGATAAGAAGTAGGGGAAGGCGGAAGTTGACCATAGACTGCTTCATAGGGAGTCATTTTGGTGGTGGCATGATAGTTGGTGTTATACCACCATTCCGCTAAAGGTAACCACTGTACCCAAAGGTGTTGCTTTTATGAAGTGAAACACCTAAGGTAGGTTTCTAGACATTTGTTGACGGCTTCGGTTTGACTATCTGTTTGCAGATGATATGAAGTACTAAGTTTGAGTTGAGTGCCTTGTATTCTGAAGAGCTCCTGCCAAAAATTACTGGTGAATATTGGGTCGCGGTCGGACACGATAGAAGTGGGCATGCCATGCAATTTGAAGATCTGATCCATGAAAGTTTGGGCAACCAAGGTTGGTGTAAATGGTTGGGGTAGGGCGCAGAAATGAGCATACTTCGACAGTCGGTCCACAACCACCATGATGACTGACTTGTTCCCAGACTTTGGAAGACCTGTAATGAAATCCATGGAGACCTCCGTCCAAATTGACGCCGGAATGGGCAATGGTTGTAATGTGCTTGGTGTGTTGACTGTTTCCCCTTTGTGGCGTTGACAGATGTCACATTCTGCTACGAAAGTCAGGATTTCCTGTTTCATACCGGTCCAAAAGAATGATCTTCTGGTGCGCGCATACGTCTTCTGAAAGCCCAAATGTCCTGCAATGGGCGATGAGTGCAATTTTGCCAAAATGCTACTTTTGAGGGTGGATGTTGGTGATATAACGACTCTGTCCTTGTAGCGAAGAATATCATTCTGCCATGAGTAGCCCTTGCTGGAATTAGGATCTTCCTGCAATTGAGAAATAAGTTGGGAGAGCCCTGGATGTGAAAACCATTCCCGGCGAGCCTCTTCAATCCAGTCTGGAATTGGGAGGGAAATTGCGAGCAGTGTACTTTCCTCCTCAAATTGGGGCGACAATGCATCTGCTACCCGGTTGTCTTTCCCTTTCTTGTAAATGATCTCATAATCATATCCCAACATTTTGGCGAGCCACTTGTTTTGTTGTGGGGAAGATAGGCGCTGCTCCAGGAAATATTTAAGACTGTGATGATCTGTGCGGATTTGGAAACATCGACCCAACAAGTAAGGTCGCCAGGTCTCTACTGCATGTAAGATGTCCATCATTTCCTTCTCGTAGGTAGATTGGCCCAGATTCCTCCCACTTAGTTGTTGGCTGGTGAAGGCCAATGGTCGCCCTTCCTGCATTAAGACCGCTCCAATACCTGTTCCCGATGCATCACATTCAATGGCAAATGATTTGGTGAAGTCCGGTAGGGCTAAGACTGGAGTGGTACACATGGCATTTTTGAGCGCAGTAAATGCCTGTTGTGCTTCCTCGGTCCAAAAGAAGGAATTTTTTTTTTAGGAGTTGAGTGAGGGGCTTCGCTATGCGACCATAGTTGCAGAGAAATTTACGATAATAGCCCGTGAGACCCAAAAATCCTCTCAAGCTCTTCAAAGTCTTAGGTTGAGGCCATTCTTTCATTGCCTGGATCTTTTTGGGGTCCACCTTGACACCTTCACGCCCCACAATATGGCCCAAATACTCAACTTCTTCCATGCCAAACGCACACTTAGACATCTTGACAAATAATTTATGCTTGCAGAGCAGTTGCAATAGTAGATCTACATGTTGAAGATGTGCTGCCCAGGTGCCACTATAGATGAGAATGTCATCGAAGAAGACCAGGACAAATTTTCTGAGATATGGTTTGAGGATGTGATTCATAAGACTCTGGAAAGTAGAAGGGGCATTGCAGAGACCAAATGGCATGACCAGGAACTCATAATGGCCTTCATGAGTTCTGAAAGCCGTCTTGGGAATGTCGACTTCCTTCATGCGAATTTGGTGATAGCCGGAGCGAAGATTCAACTTGGTGAAGAATTGCGCCCCATTGAGTTCGTCCAGCAAATCGTCAACCACCGGAATGGGGAATTTATCTTTGACTGTTAACTTGTTGAGGGCCCTGAAGTCGGGGCACATCCGCCACTCCCCATCTTTCTTGAGGACCATGACCACTGGGGATGAATAAGGACTAATGTTGGGACGAATGACACCTGCTTCCAACAATTCCTTGATGATTTTTTCTATTTCATTCTTTTGAGTGAACGGATATCTGTATGGCCGCACATTTGGGGGTTGAGCCCCTGGAACCAAGGTGATGCTATGATCATGTTCCCCTCGCGAGGGTGGAAGCTCATGAGGCTTGTCAAAGACCATTCGATGGGTATTTAAAAGCTGCTGCATCTTAGGATGAATTGGCAGAGGTCTGGTTTCGACTACCTGGATTGCATTAAATTGTGCTACTACTCCATGATGGCCCTTTTTTAACAATTTTTCCATCCGATGCGAGCTGATGACAGAGGGTGCTCCTGCCTGGAGGCCACGGAGGGTATGTGTGGATTTGTTCTGCTTAAAACTCATATATAACTCCTGGAAATCCATTGTGATTGGCCAAGGGTGAGGAGCCATTCAGCACCTAGGACAATGTCGCATCCCCCCACCCCATGTGTATGGAAAACATGTGGGTTTTCAACTGATAATTCCCCATTTGAAGTTTGACATTTTCACAACGGCCTTCACATTTCATTGTGCCTCCATCTGCAATTTGGACCTGGAAGTTATAGACTGCCCGTACAAAACAATGTGCTGCTTCTGCGATTTTTTGATGGATGAAATTATGGGTACTTCCACTATCAATCAAGACTATTACTGGGCGATGTTTAAGAAAACCCTGATTTTGAGAGTTTGAGGGGAAGAGATTCCTGCCAACGCATTGAGCGAAATCATTGGGTCGTCAGATACAATCTCCTTTTGGTTGTCTTCTTCAATCGCCTCTTGTTCCTCAAGAGGTGGATCTTCCTCAGTGGAGCTGTAGTCAGTGGCATCAATTTGAAAAAACTTGGGCTCCTTACATTTATGGCCAGGGGAATATTTTTCATCACAGTAGTAACATAGTCCTTGCTTCCTTCTCTAAGCCATTTCCTGAGGTGATACCTTTTGGACCTTAAGTGTCTGAGTCGTGGTATGAGCTTGTGGGGGACGACCTTTAGTGGGGAAATTGGGGCGGCTGTATTGGGCTGTTATGGCACATTCCACCTTACGGGCTACCTGGCAAGCTTCCGACCATGTGGGAGGGTGGTGGAGTAGAACTTGAGCTTTGATGGCTTCTTTAAGACCACTGATAAAACATTCTATGTAGAACTCATCGGAGAGATGCTGAGTGCGGAAGGCTAAGGCTTCAAAAGCGGTGATATATTCATCCACTGTACCCGTCTGTCGGAGCTAGTGAGACTGCCCAAAAAGGAGTCTCCCTGTTCAAAGTGATCTCGAAGAGCTTTGGCAAATTGGGCCCAACTCGAAAAAGGTGCATTGCAACGCTGATGCCATTCCGCCCATTGCCATCGTTGACTGTCCAAGTACATGGTCGCCACTCTATTCTTAGTCTAATCATCTTGGAGACAATTTAATTCGAAATACTGTTCCATTTGTGCTAGCGATGCGGACAGGTTAGAACCGTCAAATTTCTGCATATCCAACTTGGGAGGTCGTTGACTGAGTGGGAGATCTCTGTTGGGTGGTGGATGGGTGTGCCAGGCGTGAGGAGAGTGGCTAGACTCACCCTCATGGTCATTATAGTGGTCCTCGAGAGTTGGCTCCTTGCCCTTAACGAGTGCTTGCCGTACCATGTTAGATAGGTTGTCAAGCGTATTTTTGAGCTCGTTCATATTTGTTTCAAGTTTGTCTAGTCTTTCATTGGCCATTGCTTGAGCTCTAGTTGCTACCATACACCAACTTGCTGAAAAATTGGGACCGCAAATTTTTTTTGTGTGCAGAAAATGAATGGTACCACCGTTCTCAGCTCGTTGTCGTGATGCTGATGGGCTAGATCACAAATAAGTGCTTCGAAAGATCTCAATTTTTTTTTATTTTTTATTTTTTATTTTTTATTTTTTTTTGGAAAACTCCTAACGGAGTTTTACTCCTTCTTGATCAATACTACAGTCGCCAACTCCTCAAAATGTCAATGCCGCCAAAAGTCCTGCGAAAATTATAGCCAGGCACAGGAACCCTTCACAACTACTCCGATCTGGTGGATCTGAGAGATCTGGATCGTGGATCACTGCTGCTGCTGATCTGATAGAGCTGCGAGACTGATGTCTGCTGCTGCTACACTCGCTGATCTAGAATAGATGATGTGTGATCCCCCGATAGAAAGGGAACTATGGTCTTGAGGAGTGTCAGGTGCTACAGATCACAATATACATAAGGG
>APFE031043886.1:0-20990 GCA_000404065.3 Pinus taeda | reverse complement strand
ACTCACTCTATAAGCATAAATATAATCGGAAAATCATACAATAAACTAAGAGAATGGTTGATTTGACTAGTTTAGGAGGTAAAATGAGCCCATATAATTACCCATTTATGAGGCTCATCATCACCCTCAAGCCCCCTCTTATACTTTTCTTGTTGAGTCTTCAACGGCCGAGATTAAGTCTCTAACCAACGGCTAAGATTAGATTTGGATTGATCCATGTCATTTAGAACATTCTCACCCATTTTTTATTAATACCTATTAATATTTTAATTTTCCTAAGTTTAGACTTAGGAACTCCATTAAAAATATTAATTATTTTAATATCTCCCTAACCGGGTGGAATTTCCCCAAACCATTTATGGGTCTTGGAGATATCATGTACTTTAGCCTCTCAACCAACTTTCATGGCTAGATAACATCCGATGCTACCCCAAATCAACATTGTGGTCATATCAAATGCAAAAGGGGGACTAGATAGATCTATACCTCCTTAGATTGCAGGAGATTCAAGACCAACTTAATTCCATAGGGGCCACACCGGATCAAGAGTTCATGGTGAGGACCGCCCTGAATGTAGTCTCCGAGGATTGGGAGACATTTGTCCAAAGCATTTTGGGCAGAGCTAATCTTCTAGGATGGGAAGAGATGTGGGTAGCTCTTTGCCAAGAAGAGATCAGACAATTGACCAAGGCAGTGAGTAGCAGCAAATGGGATCGAATCAAGATAAAGGAGGAAGAGGATGCGGCTCTGGGATCTATGGGACATCAGGGGAAGAGGAAGAAGAAGGACATCTCCAAGGTGAAGTGCTTCCATTGTGGGGAGTTGGGTCATTATGCAACCCAGTGTCCCAGGAAGAAGAATAAGGGAGAGGCATCTAACTCCAAGGAAGATCTGGCTAAGGTGGAGAAAAAAGTCGAGACTGATGACGACTGTGCCATTAGTGCTCATGCACCTCTAGAGAAGAGGTGGGGTGACATCAAGTTGTAGTAAGGAGGACTATAGAAGATGAGGGGCAGGATCCTTGAGGTACCCAAACTCTTGGATCATATCCGACTATAGGAGACCCAAATGATAGTAGCAAGATGATGGATTTCGGTAGAAGCAAGATGCGATGGAGCAACAAGGCAATGCTAGAGTGCAAAGATATGTAGTAGCACAGTGGGGGTTGCAGTAGTGCGAGAGGCACAAAGGAGATTGCAGCAATGCGAGAAGCATAGAGGTGTTTGCAGCAGCGTAGAGGAAACAAAGGTAGCTTCAGCATCATGAGTCTTCCTCACTGACAAGGATGTCAGAATTTGGGTAGATCAATTACTTACATCTTGGTAACTGAGTTGCAGTGCAACAGTTAGTAGTGGCAATGCTATGGGCAACATGATGTAGCATGTTGAGAGGGATCTGCAGTAAATATGTAATAGTGGTAGTGGCAGAGTCATGGGAAACAGTATAGGAAGCAACAATGCAGTGGATGTTGGGCAACAGACCAAGCATCAGTATAGGTACCAGTGCGGAAGGATCAATGTGATGTTTAGTAGTGGAACATTACTATAACACATTCCTCACTAAGAGGGAGTGTTGATTTTTGGTAGCATAGTATGTGCTCTAGCCATGAAAATTGGTGGAGAGGCTAAAGCACATGAAATCTCCAAGACCCAAAAATGGTTTGGGAAATTCCACCCAGTTAGAGAGATATTAAAATAATTAATATTTTTAATGGGGTTCCTAAATCTAAACTTAGGAAAATTAAAATATTAATAAAACTGGGTGAGAATGTTCTAAATGACATGGATCAAGCCAAATCTAATCTTAGCCATTGATTAGAGACTTAATCTCGGTCGTTGAAGACTCAACAGGAAAAGTATAAGAGGAGGCTTGAGAGTTAGTTGGAGATACACCAAGATTGATCAGTCAGTTCGATTTTTTGGAGCAGGGTTTGCTGAGAAGGTAGTGAGTACATAGCAGAGAGGCAGAGAGAGTACCAGAGGGCCAGCACAGTGATTGAGGAGGCTACGTAGAGCTAGCAGGAGCCACACAGAGCCAGCCAGAGACTACGCAGAGGCTGAGGGGCCTACGTGGGCGACGCAGAAGGCCAAAGAGCTGACGCAGAGAGGCAGAGGGCTGACACAGGAGATTCCAGAGCTATGCAGAGGCTAGTAAGGTTGACGCAGTGCCTTGGAGAAGCGCTGGAAGGATTTTTGTGGGGCAGACTATTGGTGAGAAGCTGAATATCTGCTTTAGAGGTGAGGTATTACTGCCAGATAGAAAAATTTTTCGGGTGAGCTAGTTTGGCACCCTAGTTGTACTCAAGAAAGCTACTTAATAATAAAACCCTCAAAATTGTTGCATCAGTTTTCCCAAGTTGGGTTTTTCCGAGGACGATTGTCCAAAAATAACGATGTCCCTTCTGTGCTTGTCTATTATTTTAGTTGATGATCTGTAGATGAGTTGAGACTTCATTTGTGTTTATTTTTAGTATTTATATGGTTAAATAACTTGTTAAGGAATAAACAAGTAGGTGAAATAAACCAGATAATGCAGTAGGAATTTCTGATGTGTTAGATTCAAAAGAATTCAACAACCCGTTGTGCATCTATGGCTTGGTGCCCATGGTTCCTGACAAGTGAAGCATAACTTCCTCCTTCAGAGATCTCTCCAGGTCTTCCATCCAATTGTCTCGCCCCTAGTTGGCTCTTGATGGTGGATCCCTAGTGTCTCTCCCCCTCTGCTAGAACCCCTGTCTAGGTGGCATTAGTGCTCTGGTCCTAGGCAGAGCATCCTGCAAGTATCGCGCTCTCCCAACTGCATCTTGCAAGGTGGTGGGCCTGTTGGACTTCACCAATTCACTCAGTGGCTCTGGTAGCCCCTCTACGACCATGAAAGCCCTCTTGGCCTCTGATAGATTAGGCACCATCACTGACAATCTCAGAAACTCGGAGATGTAAGACTCAATTTTCCTATCTATTTGAGCCTTGGCAATTCCTTAAAGTGCTCCTCTCGGTCTCTCCTCTCAAAATGCTCCAACACCCTCCTAGTGAAATCCCCATAGGTTATAACCCTTGCATTCCCCATCGTGGTTAGCCCATGGAAACACTAGTCATGGGCTTCTCCCTCTAAATGTAACATGCAAATCTTCATTTCCTCTCCCTCTGTCATTTGGTTGAGTTGGAAGTAGACATCTAACTTCTCAACCCATGCTTTCGTTGAGCTCTTAGATGAACCATCAAAAGTCGGGAGGAACAATCTCCCCATGGTGCGCTGCAAATTGGTACTATGTGTGCAGCTTCCTCTGCCTTGCCCTTTTCCCCTATTATTACCCTTCCACTAACAAAATTCCCAGAAGGTAATGGCCTCTCTAAATTCGTGCCCATAGGACTGATACTCCACAAAATAGTCCCCCATGGGCATCTCCTCTTACCCTTGCAGCCCTCGAGCACTGGGTACTAGAAACATGGGGATAGTGGACCTGGGTGGTGTATTGGGAGTGAGTGATGCGTTGGGGCCATGAACCCCATGGTGATGTGAAGTGTCATAGCCCTCACCAAATTGAAATTCCCCTTGAGTCTCTTTTCCCTTGTTGTTGCTGCAAGTTTTCTACCTCAACTCCTTATACCCTTAGACAAATCCTGAACGGCCTTGAGAAAGTGTTGCGAAAAATCCTCCTCTTTACTCCTTTTGTCTCCCTTATTATCTCCCATGTTTGAACTTTCAATCTCTAGTTCAACTATCACTGGATCTGGGGTAATTTGTAATTGCTTCTCTCTGCTCCTGTACCTTTGCTTCTGGTAAGTCATGTTCTGTTGGTCTTCTTGTGTCATAGACCGATACTACTCCCATAGGCTGAGCCAAGACTATGAGGCTTTGATACAACTGAAATATTCCTAATGGAAATATACAATGATAAACAAAGCAAACATAGAAAAAACACACAGATCGGACACAACAAATTGAGTCAAAAACTGTGCTGCTCTAAGCCATTTTATTATAAAATCGTGGGGTTAAAATTTGATGTTTGGAAAGTGTGCACTTGGGCTTGCTTAAGGAAATATAGCAAGGCCCAAGTGATGAAGACAAATCCCCAAAAGTTGTCGGTTGATCACCCTATGGCTCTATGCTGATCTCCCCTGAAAATTGAGCTACTGGCTATAAGAAATGGCTATTAGGGCCTCCTCTGGTGCTCTGAAAATTCTAGGAAAATGACCCCGGGCTCTCCTTCAATAACCCACGAAGGAATTGGCCAAATGTTGACCTCGGAATTTCGGCCCAATTTCCCCTAGCTCCTCCAGTTGTTGGGTATTTCGACCTACCTGTAAATATTGCTATTGAATGTCCCCAAAATCACCGAAATCTCTTGCAAAATGCCTCCTGGAACTCCTTCACAAATCTCAGCCCCAAATTCCTCCTCTCCTTGAGTCCCATGCATGGCACGAAAAGGAGTTCTGTAATTACAGATAAACCTCCTCCACACACACACTGCAATGCTCCTGGATCTATCTAAAAATGATGGGAATTCCCTCCTAGGGCTGGCACTTGAAGTCCACTAAAGCAAGGGGTGAGATTCTCGTCTGAAAATCTCTTGTGCTCAACAACACATGCAAACTTGACCTCTAGCTCAAGCTTGCTAGTCAATATGAATGCTAAAATGATCAAAGATGCCTAAAATGAGTGTCTCCTTCTCCTTTTTCATTGTGCCTCCCAATTGCCCATGTGGGGCCCAGCCATTGAACGCCCCATTGTTTCCCTCCAAGGAATGCGTATTTCCAAGGGGGTCTTATTCCTCCTTGAGTGGTCCCCACCATCCACCAACATTTCAATTTTCTCCTTCTCCTCCTAAGTTGGGCCTTCCCTTAGCTCCAAAACTCAAGTGGGGTCCTATAACCCACTTTTCCTAAGTGTAAATGCAAAATATGAAAAAATTGGCAAAATTGATATTGTTGATTTCTAGTAGCATCAAATGTGCTCTAAGTCTCAAATTTTGTAGGGAGGCTTGGGCAAATGTATTCCAAAGAACCCAGAAATCGTTTTGAGAAATTCCACCTGGAGACAATTTTATTAAAATAACTAATTATTTTTAATTGGACCCTAAGTCTAAACTTAGGAAATTAAAATAATTAATGGGTATTAATCTGACTGTGGGTGTAACTTCTAGAAGAAGACGAGGATCAAGCAGAAATGATCTTAGCCATTGATTAGCTTCTAATCTAGGCTGTTGAAAGTCAACAAGAAGATTATTTAAGGAGGCTTGAGGGTCATTTGGAAAACACACAGAGTTGACCAGTGAGATCGAATTGCTGAAGCTAGAGGTAGCACAGTGATTTCGTAGTGATCACGCAGAGAGGGGCAGAGAGAGTTTTGGTTGGAGGATCTTCTTTGGACCCAAGAATACTCAACAGAGAGGCAGAGAGACACACAGAGGAGGCAACACAATTGGCAGAGAGAGTGACGCAGAGCCAGGAAGGGCTCACATAGGACCCGCGCAGAGCAGCGCAAAAGCCTTCCACGCAGAGGTCCGAAACTTGCTTAGAAGGTTGATGTTCTAAGCCTGAGGGGCTAGAGTCAGCTCCTGAGATCAAATTGATTTCCAAAAAAGGTGACACAGACCCACGCAGTGACTCCGTAGGGGTAGCACAGAAGTAACCAGGGACTAGTTAGTTCAGCTGTCGGATCATCCGAGACTTACACTGTAGAGTGAGTTAATCTTACTAATTTCTTCTGCTGAGTGATATTCTCTATACTGGAGTGCCAGCAAGGTCTGCAGAGGTTGTATTTAGAAATAACTTATGCCTAATAATAAAAACCCTCAGATCTGCTGCATTGGTTTTCCCGCATTGGGTTTTTTCGGGGACACTTGTCCAAAAATAATTGTCATTTGCGTTGTATCTTTCTCTTGTCCAGTTTCTTGTTTCGGCATATTATTTTAGATACTGTAGGCTGCAATGTATGTATTTCGATGTTTTCCATAGGAAACTACAAATAATTGTTCATGTAAATCTAACAAGTAGGAGAAATATCATCAGTTGTTGCGATAGGAATTCCGGGTTTAGGATATTCCACAGATATTTCCCCTTAGCAACATTGCTAAGTGGGAATATCACACTTAGAGACCCTTTCTTCTTGCAACTTTGTGAAATTTATTTGTCAAATCTAGGACTGTTGTGGCATGCCTTTTGTAACTCAAATAGTTCCTAGATCTCTATAAGAACAACCCTTTAAGGAATCCTACCTGACTCTATAGTCCAACTTGAATGCATTGATATTCATCTTTCATCCACCTCAAAAATACTTAAAATCATAACTTTTATTTCTGTTTTAGGAATATGGAAATTACAATAGTGAATATCTTATTCTAGATTGTTGTTCAAGTCACATAAACCCTAAGTTAACATCTTAAAACTTGAATTGCAAATTCTAGATGCAAATCCACATATTTTTAACACGTGTCTATTTGGCTTTTTCTAAATTAGCCAATTTATCTTGCAGTTTTTTACCTTGTTAAAAGGCTAATTAAATTTGATCATAATTTTGAAATATTAAAGTTCCATTTAAAACCCTAGATCAGATTTGCTACAAGCCCCTTTGCTTCCTCTATATCTATGATATCTTGGGCTTAGATTACCTTAGGGAAACCCCCTTGAGCTACAACAAAGATGGCATAAAGTGAAAAGGATAAGGCTACCAAGATTACAATAGGTAGCTTATCTAAGTTACCCTTGGGGTTTCAAAATTGTGCTTCAGGAATTTTACACCAAGTAAAAACCCAAGACCTAACATGACCCTAGGGATGCATTGCATTCAAGGACATTTAATGTTTTTGCATGCAATTATACGAAGTAGCACCAAGTTTTGTCGAATGTTCAACTGAGCTTATTTGAGTCCCAAATAGGGTTGAGATTTTGCTGACTCGGAGGCTCACAACCTTGGTTGAAGTGATAAATTGATGATCCTTAGACCCAATGGATGTTGAGTGATGAACATGAAAGCAACCTTGAATGGGTTAGTTACACCTACCTAGGAGACTTGGTTTTGGACTTATCTATGGTAAGTATCCAAGGGTTTCCAAAACACTTCCCTCCTTGAATTCTTCTGGGTGAATGTCAATGTATCCACAATGCTCGCTCTTTTTCCAAAAGGTGTTGTCATTGTAGGGTGGGATGTAGTATCCCGATTATTAATTTTAATGATTTTCTTGGGATTTTGCTTAAGAAAAAATATTGTCATAAATTCAATAAGTAAATACATAGATTGAACCATAAATTAATGGCAAACAAGAAAATATAAACTGTAACTGAAAATAGACAATCAACATATGTAGGAAATCTCAATTTTATTTATATTAATATAAAAAATTGATTTACAAATCTGGAGGATCGCTAAGAGGGGATCCTCCAATTGAATCCAGCCTCAGAATGTATCCACTACAACATTGGATCTGGCCTCCCAAAATAGAACTACAACCCATAAGGGCTCTTGTGAATTCTAAAGGAACCCACCAAGGGATGAAGTGGGTTTTCGTCCACTCTCACCCAATCACCCAAGGGTTTTCATCCTAGGGCTACTGAAGTAGAGAACTCGGTTTTCCAACCCTCAACATAGAGAGATACACAAATCCAGGATGTCCCAAATGATCTCCTCCTTTTTCTTTTAAAGGCCCAATTGATAGATCTCCAATCTTCTAGAAGTATTTTATTTTATTATTTTATAATTATTCTAGAATCTCTCCCATGACTTCATCTAAGTGACTTTTAGTTTTACTTAAAATCACTTTTTTCTTTTTCCCTTCAATTAATCATTTTTCCCTTCTTTTATTTAAGTGATTAATTAAAGTCACTTTTGATCTGGGAAAATAGTAAATCACCCACCATACTTTCTCTAGCCACTGGAAGTCACTTCTCAGCATCCCATCTTGTAGATCTTCTTCTTCGGGTTCCAAAGAACTATAACACTAAGGTGTTCCATCAAATATTCTTCTCAGAATGCCACCTTAAGCGTAATTAATTAATGTCAAGCTCAATAATAACCCCGTTTTACGGGAATTATCGAAATGCAACAGAAGCAAAAGAAAATTGTTAGAACTGACCCTGGTGATGGAATACACCAAGCGAATGTCGTTGCACCCCATAAAACTCCTCAAAACCCCTCCGGGACCCCTAATGACGTAATCTTGCTCCTGTGACTTGGCCATCATGTATCATGAAAATCCATCTCACTGTACTATAGAAGAAACTGAAAATGGAAACATTACATGGGAGACCGAACTATGACAAAACCAAGGTAGGTACATCAAAGAATGGCACACGTACAACAGACCTATTTTGTATATTTTTGGTGTTACTCTTTTGCTTATTGGTTATTGAACATTCATACACGGACTTTTTATGAGCTAATGTATTGTATCAAAGTCATTTTATGGATGAAAATACATTTTATTACCAAACTTACTCATAATTGTTGATCTGCAGCACTGCACGTGGAAGCCCAAACTGGTAGAATCTTTTCGAGAAAATAGGATATGCCCAGGTTTTTATTTATTTAGGACTTCTCCTTTGTTTGGAAGTGAAATGAACTAATTTCGGACATCTCAATTGAAATTGTCATTCTAGAAACTCATCAAGATTTGTCTCTTAGCTAGACTACAAAATTTTTAAAAAATTCTTTTCTATTATGTTTCAATAAGCAAGTCCTCTTTCTGATCTTTGGTTCTGCCAATTTATTTCATACTATTGGCATTTTACAATTGCTCCTCTCTCCTCTAACCCCTGCCCCCCTCATTTTCCTTTGCTGGAAGAAACATTATAAAATCTTTATAGTTGTGAAGTTTTAGTGATGCCCAAGATAAGAATTTTGTAACACCAACATGCATCTTTCCTTTGGGTTCACTGGTTATCTGCAATGTGATCTGAAATTTTATTGCTTTTCATTTTATGGCTATACCTTTGTCAGGTACCATACTTGGAAGATCCAAACACTGGAGTGAAGATGTTTGAAAGTGCTGAAATAGTTGAGTTCCTGTGAGCAACATATGTTGTTCCTTTGGGTCAATAATCCTGAAGACTCTACACTCAGGATTGGGTGTACTATAGGATATTACTCAGTTGTTGGGCCAACAAGCTTATCAAGATCAAATTGCGTTTAACCAGAGTTCCGTCTGCAATTATGAGCACAGTGAACAGGCTTCATCAAGGCAACATGTTGTGAAGAAAATATGATATTTTAGTAGTTTGAAATTGATTCTACAAATCATTTTATATCACAGCTGAGTATGGAGAGAAAATAGATGAATTTGTTGAAAATATAATTTCAACTATGCAACAGTTGAGGCGTGCAGCAACACTAAGACAATGACCGTGCGCATGTATTCCTACCAAAACAGCACCAGAAAGTCCAAGGATCGGCGGGTTGGAGAATCAGAGGTAGGCATCGACGAGCAATCGCCGATATCGCATCGGCGAAATGGCAGTGGAGGACTTATAAAGGAGCTTTTGTGTTTGCGATGAGCGATCGCCGATATCGCTATTGGCGTATCGCTTTTGGTGAAACCAAACGGGCAGGCTTTACCATGAGTTATGTTGCGACCCGATAACCCGAACCCGATGGGTACTCAACATTTTGTTTAATGTTATTTCAGTTCCGCCAGCGGCTCTTTTTGTGTTTTAATGTATTTCAGGCATATGTTAAAATATATTGTATCGGAGGTATCGACAGAGATTGCGATCGGCATATCGCAATCGGGGAAACCAATGGAGCATGGCATTTACATATATGAGTGCCGACAGTGATGAAACCCGGACCCGATGGGTTCCCAAAGCCAAATTGTATAATGGTTGAAGTACAAGCCTGCAAAATGAATTCAACGTGAAGTAAAAGTTTCATTTACCACCAATTTTGTTAGTAAAACAATAAATGTAATTTACTATGGGTTGGTAAGTTTTGGTGAAGTTTTTAATTTTATGATTTTCTATCAGCGGGAGTATGGGCACAAGTAAAGGTTGGTAAAGCCACTTAAATATTATTGTTTTTATTTTATGGTAGCATGGCATGTAAAAAAAATATAGTGAAGTAATTTTTTTTTGGTTGTCTATGTAATTGAAAAAGGGAGGCACAACAGTGCGTATGAAAAGTTCTGAATATGCAAAAGGAAGCACGCAACAGTGTGAGAAAAGCCTATGTGTAATTTCCACACAACAGTGAAATGTTATTGGTGAATCCCTCTGTGAGAGAGGAAGATCATAATCTGTAACAACATTTTTTTTTAATGAATAGAAATCCTTGGTGTGTAAAAACTCTGTCCGCTGCTCAGAATTTTTTTTTGTTTTGTTTCCGCTGTGTTAAAGATCCTGTGGCAAAACAGAGCATTGTCTCTGTGTTTAGTTTTTGTTGTTTTTAGGATTTTACCAGAAAAATTCCCCAACAGTGGTATCAGAGCAGGTTCAGGCTCTTTGAAAGTGTCAAAGAAGCTGAAGGGAGGAGTTTTTTGTTGCAGCAGTAAATCTTCTCCAGAAAAGTGAAGTCTCAGATAAAAAGATCTAGGTATTTCTCAGATTTTTTGTTGTGTTGCTGCTGAAGAAACAATTAGTTATTTTAATACACAGTCAAACATTTTATAGCATAGTTAAAGAGTGCTAGAATGGCCAGCACCAGCACCAACATGGGTATGTTTAATCCTCAATTCCCACAGTTCAATGGGAAAAACTATGACTATTGGGCTATAACCATGAGAGCCCTGTTTGCCTATCAAGATTTATTGGAACTAGTTCAAGATGGTTTTGAAGAACTAGCAGATGAAAATGAGTTTAACAGACTAACTCAGGCAGAGAAAGATCTGCTAAAGAGCAATAGGAAGAAGGATTCAAAAGCCCTTGTATTTTTGTATCAAGCAGTGGACCAGAGTGTGTTTCCAAGGATAGCAGCAGCTAAGACATCCAAAGAAGCATGGCAAACTCTCAGAACAGCGTATTAAGGCATGGAGAAAGTGAAGACAGCAAAACTACAGTTGCTGAGGAGAGATTTTGAGAATCTGAACATGAAAGAGTCAGACAATATTGACTCATTCTTCACACATGTGATTGGATTGGTCACACAAATGAGGACTCATGAAGAAGTTCTTGAAGAAAGGAGGATTGTGGAGAAACTATTGAGGGTCCTACCCTCAAAGTTTGATGTGATTGTCACCACCATAGAAGAGACAAAGGATCTCTCAAACTTTTCAGTTGGTGAACTTCATGCATCACTGATAACACATGAGCAGAGGTTGAGTAGAAATGAAAACTCATCTCTAGAGCAAGCGTTTAAGACCCAGATGTCTTTTGGAAGAGGAAGAGGTCAAGGCAGAGGAAACAAGAGAGGAAGAGGCAGAAGCCAAAACAGAGATGGAAGGAACAGTCAAGCAAATGCTCAAGGAAGAGGCAGCAATCCAAATCAAAACCAAGGCCAAGGCACCAGCCAACAAAGAGGACAACATCATGCTCAAGGACAAAGGTATGAAAAATCCAATGTCCAATGTTATTACTGTAAAAAATATGGACATTATGCAAATGAATGTAGGAAAAATTAGCATGATATGAGTAATAGTTCTAGTGCAAATATCACTAGAGAAAATATAAGCCAAGATAATGTTTTATTAGCTTGTAACATGGCTGAAACAAACAGTGAAGATATATGGTTTCTAGATTCCAGTTGTAGCAACCATATGACAGGAAACATAGCCTTGTTTTCTGCTTTAGATCAAAGTGTGAAGTCACAAGTCACACTTGGGAATGATAGTAAAATTTCTGTTATGGATAAAGGAGAAGTTAAGATATTTACAAAGAAAGGAGAAAGGAAAACCATAACAGATGTCTATTATGTTCCCGGAATGAGATGTAACCTCTTGAGTATTGGACAACTTGTCCATAAGGGGTACAATGTTTTCTTTGAGAATGATGTATGCACCATCATGGATAGAGCACCCAACAAACGATGTATTGTTGAAGTGAACATGACAAGGAACAGGATGTTCCCTCTTAGAATTAGAGCAGATTTGGAAAACAAAGAAGTAATTGCAGCAGTTACCCAAGAGGCTTTCTAAAGTGTGCTAAAGGATGAAAATTGGTTGTGGCACTTGAGATTCGGACATCTCAACTTTGGAGGTCTTAACTTGTTGAGTAGAAAAGGAATGGTAAGAGGATTACCATTGATAGAGAAACCGAACAACCTTTGTGAAGGTTATATCTTGGGAAAACAACACAAAGAAAGTTTTCCATCAAAGAAAAACATAAGGGAAAAAGCACCCTTAGAGATTGTCCACTCAGATGTATGTGGACCGATTCAAACTCCATCACTACTAGGTAGCCAATATTTTCTAACATTCATAGATGATTTCACCAGAAAAACTTGGGTTTATTTCTTGAAGAATAAAAGTGAAGTGTTTGAAAAATTTCGAAATTTCAAAGCACTTGTGGAAAATCAAAGCGGGTTGCATATCAAAGTCTTGAGAACTGACAGAGGAGGTGAGTATATCTCCAAAGAATTCCTACGGTTTTGTAGAGAAAATGGAATACACAAGCAATTTACAGCTAGGTACACCCCACAGCAAAATGGAGTTGCTGAAAGGAAGAACAGAACCATCATGGATATGGCAAGGAGCATATTGAAGACAAAGCATTTGCCAAATGAGTATTGGGCTGAAGCTATAAATTGTGCAGCGTATATTTTGAACAGGTGTCCTACAAAAGCAGTGATGAATAGAGTGCTAGAAGAAGCATGGAGTGGGAGAAAGCAAGGAGTCACCCACATGAGAGTTTTTGGATGTGTGGGTTATGCACACATTTCAAATCAGCTAAGGAGGAAGTTGGACAGCAAAGGGGAGAAATGTATTTTCATTGGATACAGTGAGGAATCCAAAGCTTACAAGTTGTATATCCCATCTACCAAGAAGTTTTTTGTAAGCAACGATGTTCAATTCATTGAGGAGGAAGCTTGGGATGGAAGCATAGAGAAAACAATGAATGTTAAAAACTGTTTGTCTCATGATGAAGATGATGAGGAGATGGCTGAAATACATCCCCAAACAGCAGCGCCAACACAAGGACAGCAAGCAACACCCTTGAGGAGAAATGAAAGTGCTTCTCCAAGCACACCACAAGGAGGAAATTCAAGTGCATCTTCAAGCACTTGCACACCGAATGAAAGAGGTAAAAAAATTCAGAAATTTAAGTGATATTTATGATGAAGGAATGAATTCCTTATTTGCCTTATATTGTCATGTTGATGACCCTATTCATTTCGAAGATGCTGTTAAAGATAAGAAATGGATAGAAGCTATGGATGAGGAGATGAATGCCATAGAGAGAAACAAGACATGGTATTTGGTTGAGTTACCAAAAGGTAAATAAGTCATTGGAGTTAAATGGATCTATAAGACCAAGTGCAATGCTGAAGGAAAAATTGAAAGACACAAGGCAAGACTGGTTGTCAAGGGATACAAGCAGCAGTATGAGAGAGATTTTGAGGAAACTTTCACACCGGTTGTAAGAATGGAAACCGTGAGAGCAGTGCTGTCCATAGCAGCACAAAACAAGTGGAAATTTTACCAAATGGACGTGAAGTCAGCGTTCCTAAATGGAGTGTTAAAGGAGGAGGTCTATATTGAGCAACCTCTAGGCTATGAGAAGAAAGATGAAGAGCACAAAGTGTGCAGATTGAAGAAAGCTCTTTATGGGCTGAAGCAAGCGCCAAGAGCATGGTACAGTAGGATAGATTCCTATCTACTGGAAAATGGATTTGAGAAATGTGACGGAGAACCCACCATCTACATCAAAGAAAAAGATGGTAAATTGTTAATTGTTGTGTTGTATGTTGATGATGTTATTTTTACAGGTAATGATGACTACCTCATTGAAAATTTCAGATTAGTCATGAAAGAGGAATTTGAAATGACTGACATGGGTCTGCTGAGATACTTCTTAGGAATAGAAGTAGATCAAAATGAAAATGGAATTTTTATCTCTCAAGTAAGATATGTAAATGAAGTATTGGGCAGATTTAATATGCAAGAGTGCAAGGCAGTGATCACTCCCACGGTAATGGGACTAAAACTCAACAAAGAAGACAGCAGCAAGGATTTTGATCCTAGCTTATATAAGAGCATAGTTGGCAGCCTCATGTATCTAACTGCAACTAGGCCGGATATAATGTTTGCTGTTAGTTTAATTTCCAGATTCATAGAGAGGCCAAAAGAAGCACATTGGCAAGCAGCAAAAAGAATTCTGAGGTATGTTAAAGGTACAAAAAGATTTGGCATTTTATATACTTCTTCAGAATGTTTAGATTTAATTGGATATACTAATAGCGATTGGGCTAGAAGTGGAGATGATCGGAAAAACACTTCCGATTATGTTTTTCACATGGGTTCAGGAGCCATTTCATGGGCCTCTAAGAAATAGCCTATCGTGGCGTTGTCTACAGCAGAGGCAGAATACGTGGCAGCTATAGCAGCAGCATGTTAAGTAGTTTGGATGAGAAGAATGTTAAGGAGCTTAGGCCAAGAGCAAGCAAAAGCAACAGTGATTTTTTGTGACAATAGCTCAACTATTGCATTATCAAAGAATTCAGTGTTTCATAAGAGAACGAAACACATCGACACAAGATTTCATTACATCAGAGAATTGGTGAATAATGGAGAAATCAGTTTACAACATTGCAAAGCTCAGGAACAGGTAGCAGACATTTTGACAAAGCCATTGGACCAGAAAAACTTCGAATTTTTGAGAAAGTGTTTGGGTATGACTGAATGCCCAACAGTTGAAATTAAAGGGGAGTGTTGAAAATATAATTTCAGCTGTGCAACAGTTGAGCCGTGCAACAACACTAAGACAATGACTGTGCGCATGTATTCCTACCAAAACAGTGCTAGAAAGTCCAAGGTTCGGCGGGTTGGAGAATCAGAGGTAGGCAGCGACGAGCAATCACCGATATCACATCGGCAAAATGGCAGTGGAGGACTTATAAAGGAGCTTTTGTGTTTGCGATGAGCGATCGCCGATATCGCTATCGGCGTATCGCTATCGGTGAAACCAAACGGGCATGCTTTACCATGAGTTATGTTGCGACCTGATAACCCGGACCCGATGGGTACTCAACATTTTGTTTAATTTTATTTCAGTTCCGCCAGCGGCTCTTTTTGTGTTTTAATGTATTTCAGGCATATGTTAAAATATATTGTATCGGAGGTATCGACAGAGATTGCGATCGGCATATCGCAATCGGGGAAACCAATGGAGCATGGAATTTACATATATGAGTGCCGACAGCGATGAAACCTGGACCCGATGGGTTCCCAAAGCCAAACTGTATAATGGTTGAAGTACAAGCCTGCAAAATGAATTCAACGTGAAGTAAAAGTTTCATTTACCGCCAGTTTTGTCAGTAAAACAGTAAATGTAATTTACTATGGGTTGGTAAGTTTTGGTGAAGTTTTTAATTTTAGGAGTATGGGCACAAGTAAAGGTTGGTAAAACCACTTAAATATTATTGTTTTTATTTTATGGCAGCATGGCAAGTAAAAAAAATATAGTGAAGTAATTTTTTTTCGCTGTTTGTGTAATCGAAAAAGGGAGGCACACATCATGAAAAGTTCTGAATATGCAAAAGGAAGCACGCACCAGTGTGAGAAAAGTCTATGTGTAATTTCCACACAGTAGTGAAATGTTATTGGTGAATCCCTCTGTGAGAGAGGAAGATCATAATCTGTAACAACATTTTTTTTTAATGAATAGTGAGAGAGGAAGATCATGAAGCACGCAGGAGTGTGAGAAAAGTCTATGTGTAATTTCCACACAACAATGAAATGTTATTGGTGAATCTCTCTGTGAGAGAGGAAGATCATAATCTGTAACAACATTTTTTTTAATGAATAGTGATAGAGGAAGATCATAATCTGTAACAACATTTTTTTTTAATGAATAGTGAGAGAGGAAGATCATAAAGCACGCAACAGTGTGAGAAAAGTCTATGTGTAATTTCCACACAACAGTGAAATGTTATTGGTGAATCGCTCTGTGAGAGAGGAAGATCATAATCTGTAACAACATTTTTTTTTAATGAATAGAAATCCTTGGTGTGTAAAAACTCTGTCCGTTGCTCAGGAATTTTTTTTTTGTTTTGTCTCCGCTGTGTTAAAGATCCTGTGGCAAAACATAGCATTGTCTCTGTGTTCAGTTTTTGTTGTTTTTGGGATTGTCAAAACATAGCATTGTCTCTGTCTTCAGTTTTTGTTGTTTTTGGGATTTTACCAGAAAAATTCCCGAACAGAATTTCATAGAAAGCTCCTAAAAGTTACCTTAGAATTTGCAGAAATAGATCGAACACATCTATTTATAAAACATAGCATTGTATCATAGTAAAATGCAAATTAACACCCCCAAACACTAACATATTGCAAGTCGCCATACCAATCAAATTTTATGTTCATGCCCTGCAGTTCATCAAGAAAGTTAATGATTCAGCGTTTTTATACTTCATGCATGTCAGCAGTCAACAAGTACCATCTGTTCTTGCATAGGTCAACTGTAGTTATTAAGTTAACGACTAAATGCTGCAGCGTTTCAAAGAAAACAAAAGGAATGATAATACATGTACAATAATTTCTGGGCCTTTTGCATGTTTCTTATTGAATTGGCTTGCTCATAAAACAAAATTTGGTGAGGCTATACGTTGTTTCAACATCATGCCTGAAAAAGTGCAGATGTTGCTATTGAACTTGGACTAGAAATTCTTAGTCTTCAGAAGTTAGTACAGAAATTAATCGTTTTTTTAATTTCTTAAATCGCGGTTTGGTTTCTCAAATGAGTATATTTTCTCTAGTCATCGTATCTGCCACAAGCTAGTTTATACTAAAGCAAAACAATGTAGCTTCACGGGGAGGAAGGATTGAGAAAGCTCTTAAATGGAATTTCCTATGCAGATTGCAGGATCATGTTGTGTCACCAAAATTGTTTCACAGTATAAATGGCATTGCTGGCAAGAATTATGATTTTGTGGTGAACATTATGGGCCACACTCTGTACTCTCTCATTTTCCGTAGTTACATGTTGGATCTGATTCTATGAGTAATTCAGTAACACAGCTTATTTTTGTTTTTGAGATTTTACATGATATTTAGGTCTATGTTCGTTGGTGGATTCCCTGTGACCATCTTGGAGAGGCCATGGAAAGTCGTAAACTTTTACCGAGAATTGAGATACGCTATCTGCTCTAAGGAGAAAGAGCATGCCAAAGAAAATACAAGCGAGCAAGGCATTGTAATCTTGGAAGTTCTGGGAAAGACATTGATTTAAAATGTCACTGAAGATTGAAAGAATAAAAATACAATCTCTTCTTTGTGCATAGGTTATCAATATTATCTCCTGTGAATGTAAAGACCTGACAGTGAAATCGCACAACTATAAATTTGGTAATTATCTTAGCTGGGGGTACTGACTGTTCTTGCTCTTGGGTTGGGGATTAGCATGTTTGATAGTGGTCTCTTTACTTCATGGCTGCAGGTTGTGTATTTACATGCAGCACTCAATGGCTGGATCATTGATGTCAAAGCCAATAGTCATGTGTTAGCATTACGAATGTCCCCTCTGGTAGTAATTTTTTATCCTGAATAACATACTCAATGAACAGTAGGCAGAAAAGTGTAGATATGTACTTGTCTTGTGGATATAAACATGGAAGGTACTTTGAAAATTTTGGTAAGTTTAAAGCAGAGTGGCCGGAAAGTGGCTGCATTGAGAGGTACAACAATGAAAATGATGGGGCAAGCTTTTTCATGCTAGGGAAAGGGTTTGCTAGGCATGTGCTTTTGAGATTTCACAAGGAATGGTCATTTTGTCTGTAGTAGGGTATGGAGATTTTTACTGGAGCAGAGGAAGACTGGTCAAGCAGGGGGGAGATCATTTATTATAGCTTATGTTTCTGCGTTGTCTCTGGCAAATTGGAATAAGAGATGATAGAGGTCTTCACTTAAATAAGGGAGTAGCGTCTGTACCAGTTTAAAGATTTTGATATTTACGAATGTGAATAGGAGGGAATGACTTTGAACAAGAGAGCATGATAATTTTGATATTTATGAATGCGAATAGGAGGGAATGACATTGAATAAGAGGTCAGGATAATTTTCATATTTACGAATGTAAATATGAGGGAATGACTTTGAACAAGAGAGCGGGATACGAACCAAGCCTTGAAGGGTTTTTGGCTATTTCTGAACGTGAATGGTGAGAGGGAGTGGCTCTTCATGTTTTATGGTAAGCATTTCCAATGTATTGTTTTGTCAGCTAAGCAGAAGAATTGATAGATATTTGAAACTGGCCAAACTGGCGACTATAACATATACTGTTTCAAGATTTTTTTAGTAGCATGGCAATTTTGTATGATATGGGGATTTTAAAATGGATAGAAATTGGTTTCTGGTGAATCGGTGATACAGGGAAACCTGAATAGTATGGCCAGTTATTTTTTCTCTGCATTCTAAAATGTGAAACATATGTTTTGAATCGTCCTCATATAACAGCAAAGTTTCACATGGTATGAGAGCTTCGATCCAGGTTCGATTCTCTCTAGTTGTATTTGGGGTGTTGGAAAAATCACAGCACTCCTATAAAATCCTTAATTTCCACCTTAGTGTCCTAGTTACTGGTTTGTAACTTTTACCAAGCTCACCACTTCACTGCTGAGAATCGAGATCAAACACAGACCTGCTGTGCCAGATAATGTAAAAAATTGGCAGGTATTTGAGAATGACACCCAAATAAATAATTTCTTGACATTGAAAAAAGAATTCTCAAATATAAACATAGACACAAGCACTATTGATGATCAACAGCAAATTGATAAAATTGAGCCAGGTATATCAGCTGAAACAGCAAATCTGATTTTACATCCAACAACCTTTAGGTTTTGGTCTAATCGCAAACCTCCACACATTATATCTAAATGCTCCCTTTTTCATCCTCATCAAAGGCAAAATCGTTGTTATGTTGAGCATTACTTTATTCTAATATATGTAAATCTCTGCGGTAAGAATAATGTGGATATCATGTGCAATGTTAACTGACCTTTATTAACTTTAATGCATGTAAAACCATTTTTTTAATGGAAGATTGTAAAGTTAGCAAGTCTGAAGTTGAAGTATTTGGAGGGATGAATGGTTTTGTACTGATGGATTTGACTGTTCGCAGGTCTTAGTGTATATAGTTGAAGTATTTGGAGGGATGAATGGTATTGCACTTCTGGATTTGATTGTTTGCTGTTCTTTCAGTGAATACGTTTTAATATTGTTGCCCCTTTCAATCACTGAAAACTAGCAAAATTAATTCGGAACATGATTGTTTGTAACATTGTAAAGGTAAAGCGTAGAAGAGAATTGAGAGAGTCTACAAAGCAAATGTTAGTGAAATGAAACAACAGCTAAAACCATTCCAGGATTATTTGATGTTTGCTTGAACTTGAAGCACTAATTATCAATGAATGACACGGATAATGAGACCCGCTACTCAGTCGTTTGCATAGACTGTGATGCCCATTACTCTGGTGTCTTCATCGGTATGTACACCATTGATGCCATCCAGCTTGTGTGTTTATTGGTATGGACGATCTACTTTATAGTTAGTTGTGTGAGCGTGAAGTGTGGTTTTGTGTTTGTTTTTGTTTTTTTTTTAATTTATTGGTGTGGAGTTCAAAGAGGGTTGTGAATGTAGTTTTGATTATTTTTTTAAACTGAGTATGGAAGAGATGTTGTATTATTTTGTTTTGTTATATAACATTTTAAACATTTTGACTAGGTAAAATTTTTGTCTTGTTATATAAACATTTTGATGAGGTAAAAATTACTAGTTGTGTAGCATTTAGGGTTTTGATAACCCATGGTATTGATTGATGGTATTCATGTGGAATATAGTATATTTAAAGGGGAAAAGACTCCAAGTAAATTTGTCCTTCAATGCCATTATATATATTTGATCTAGATGATAAGGGTTAGCATGATGGGCCCCAGCTGTTTCTTGAAGACCTCCAATAGAATCCCTACCATACCCTGGAACTGCAGCTACTCTGGCTCCTTGCCCAAGGTCTTCTTTTTTAGTCCAGGAACTGCAACTCCTCTAGCTCCTTGTCCAACATCAAAGAAGGCCCAAGGAATACCAATCTATTTCTTTTATGATTTGCACTGATATCCTCTTGGCCTACTATTGATCAAGGAGGGTATGGATATTTGCAGGAGCAAGGTCATTGTAAAGATGATTCCCTATCCCTACTATTGATCAAGGAGGGTAGGGTATGGATATTTGCAGGAGCAAGGTCATTGTAAAGATGATTCCCTATCAGCATGACTACACAATCCAAGGAGACTTGGAGAGCATCAAGATCCTGGGAGAGGACATCCAAATTCCCCTCCAACATCAAGATAATCTTCTTTTTTTCAACTGAAGAAATCATGCCTCGAACAACTCTTAGGCATACATTGTCTTGCTCAAGATTGGACAACAAGACATGTGGGGAACAAACCTCCTCACCTGACCATTGAACCACATCCTTAGGACTAACACCAAAACAACTTACAATGCAAAAAAAAATAATTTCTGTCATTTCCACCACTATCCTCACGTACAAATTAGTTTTATACTTCAAAAGCCCTAAAAAATCAAGCTTCCATTTATCAATCAGAACTTAACCACGTTACTATGATAGATAGCGATCATTCCCTATCATTGTTTATATTATTTACAAAACTTTCGAATGACTAACAAAACAATGTTAAATCTCTCAAAACTTTTATGTTCAAAGTAAATTTGGATTTAAAACATCAATCGGTTTTGATTTTTGTATCGTACATTATCATATCGTGAGCAATTTGTTATGATTAATTTTTAATTTATAATAATTTGTTTGAATTATTAAGGTTTTTATAAAAAGAATGAAGAAGATAGCGATCTGACACTAATAATTTTAAGATCGATGAGTAAAATGATGAATAA
>APFE031043877.1:62620-73957 GCA_000404065.3 Pinus taeda | reverse complement strand
CCATCACGTCCAAAACCATGGACCGAAAACCATCGCGTCCAAAAAACATGTGCGAAAATCATGCACAAAACCATAGGTGGGTACGCCTAACCTAACATAGGGTCCAAAACCAAAATTTTCTGGGGCGCTGCCCCAGACCCCATAAAGTGGGGTTACGGGTACCCCTCAAACCCCCTATTAACTATGTGGAAAGAATATTACACAACCCAATATAAACCATGGTTGAATGTCGCATTGTGACAAGAATTGTCTCACCATCAAAATAAACCATGTTTATTTTAGTATTTGTAGTATTTATATTTGGGTTTACCAATGTTGGTTTTATAATACTAGTCCCTTGGATGAATGTCACATTTTGAAAAAGATTGACTCACCATGAAAATAAACCATGTTTATTTTGGTGTTTGTAGTGTTTATATTTGGGTTTATAATATTAGTCTCATGGGTCTAATAGTATTCCCTTGGGTTCATAATCCCTTGGGGTTTTCATATTAATCACTTAGTTTTATTATTCCTTGGGGTTATAATATCAATGCCTTGGGTTCATTATTCCCTTAGGTTAATAATATTGATCATGGTCAATCATTTCCAATCATAGGCAACCATGGCCAACCATGGTTGAATGTCACATTGTGATGAGGATTCTCTCACCATGAAAATAAACCATGTTTATTTTAGTCTTTGTAATATTTATTAGGGTTTACCGATGTTGGGTTTATAATATTAATCACTTTGGTTTAAAATTATTTCCTTAGGTTCATAATCACTTGGGGATTTAGTATTATTCCTTTGGGTTTATAATATCAACCATCGTCATCTTCATGTTTCTCGTGTTTGTAATATTAATTCCTTATGCTTCTTGATCCCCTAAGTTTTTAATATTTATCTGTTGGGTTCACTAATTACTTAGGTTTATAATATTAAAGAGTTGGGTTTATTAGTTCCTTGGGTTTATAATATTAGTCCTTTTTGTTTAATATTATTCTGATTGGTCTGTAATCCCTTGGGATTTTAGTATTAAACCCTCAAGTAATTATAATCAAAAGGGACTAATATTATAAACCTATTTATACAACCTAAGATAATAAAAAACTAAGCCTAATAATAATAGATATATAATAATATAGTTTTATATTATTATAATAAAATTCCTATAATAATCATAAATATAGAATATAGTTGTATTATTTTGTATATAATAATTCTAAATAAATGGTCTTTATTGTATTATTATTATTATTAATTAATATATATAATAATATAATTTTTTTATTTTTTATTTTTATTATTTTTATTTTCAGTATGGTTCATGGATACCATGGTACGGGTAGCGCTACATTATGGTAACAACACTAAGGTAGATTGACCCGAAGGGGATCACACCTCGACTATTTATGACGTGATCCAAGAGCTTTCAAGAATTGACCCTGTGACCTTCTAATTGGCGAGGCATTGATTTAAACGATTGAGCTAAATCTTGGAATTTATAATAATATATTATTATAATATTCATTATATTATTCCACTCATCTCGAGACACTTACAGTGTGATTTTTACCCTTTAGTGCCCCTAGTTGCGTCCTTCAAGTCCCAGCACTTATAGATGGAGTTTTATGCTTTTTAAAAATGTTTAAAGTGTGAGCTTTACCCTTTAGTTCCCCTGTTTCCAACGCTAAATTCCCAACACTTATACATGAAGTTTTGTGTGGCTAAAGGATTGGAAAAGGTTCTATAAAGGTTAATGAGAGGGTTTTAGTCCTGATAGGAAGGATTCAGAGGAGTCATTAGGGATATCGGAATCCAGCTGAAGAATCAGATGAACTTTAGAGAGGAAGTGAAGTCGGAATTCACAGAGGATTGAGGCTCGGAGAGAATTGAGCAGCAAAATAGTTGAAGAAAGGAACCCTGAAGAAAAACCAAAGACATAGAGAAAACACTGAAGAATGAATTAAAGTCAATTTAAAGGGATGAATGAAGAAGTGTGTTTGCAGTATACGAGAACTATTGGATTTTGTAGATCAACGACGTGACGACCAAGAGCATGAATCGTTGATCTCATAGATCGATGGTCATCGCATTGTGAAGGACTACAGGAGTTAACACAGAGAAAAGGAAATTTTATAACCTTAGGTAGTATTTCTAGTGAGGACTAGATGGTAAGTGGTTTGAGTATTAACCAACCGATTCCATACATATCACAATGCGTGGTAGAAAGTTGGAGATGGAAAACCACTTTATCAGGTGGTTAACCCTCGTCTATGTGGTCAACCCGAAACCAATGTGAATCATTAGATCATTTGGGAGAAGATCGATGCCAGAGAAGAAATACAACATACAAAGGAGCAAACTCGATGGTGTTATGTGGCGTAGTTAATAAGTTTTGATATCCAAAATTTCATTATTACATATTAGATGCAATAGAGGTCTTTGTTAACAAAACCCATGAAGAATCGCGATTGCGATAAGCAAAATGGTAAATCTCAAAAAGGATGACAAGGATGTACCAAGGCAGAAAAGGTGCGGCAAGCATATATTTCCTTTGTAAATGTTTTATTAAGAAAATAGCATCGATATAAGGTTTATGCGCTAAATATATATGTAACCAAGGTTTAATGAGGAAAAGGTTATATATGTGCGGGTAAAGGGTTAGCGAAGGTTTTATAAAGGTTAATGAGAGGGTTTTAGTCCCGATAGGAAGGATTTGAAAGAAAGGCTTGAATAAAGTATTTTTCCCTTAGGTTTATTAATTCCCAATGGTTTATAATATCAAGTTATTGGTTTTCTTCGTTCTTCAACTTTTTAATATTAATAATTCCTTGGGTTCACAATCCCTTAAGGTTTTAGTCATAATCCCTTGTTCTTATTATTCCTTTGGGTTTATTATATCAATTCCTTAGGTTTATATTATAAAATAAACCATGTTTATTTTAGTGTTTGCAGTATTTATATTTGGGTTTACCAATTTTGGGTTTATAATATTAGTCCCATGCTTGAAAATCACATTTTGACAAAGTTTGTCTCACCATGAAAATAAAACATGTTTATTTTAGTGTTTGTAACATTTATGTTTCGGTTTACGAACATTTGGTTTATAATATTAGTCCCTTGGGCTTAATATTATTCGCTTGGGTTCATAATCCCTTGGGGTTTTAGTACTGCTTCGTTCGGTTTATTATTCATTTGGGTTTATAATATCAAAATTTGGGCTATTTTATTCCCTTAGGTTTATAATATAAATCATAGCCAAACATGGTAAACCGTGTGTGAATGTTGCACTGCGACAAGGATTGTCTCACCATCAAAATAAACTATGTTTATTTTAGTGTTTGTAGCATTCATATTTGCCTTTACTCGATGTAAAGTTTATAATATTAGTACCATGGGTTTAATATTATTCCCCTGGGTTCAAATCCCTTGGGTTTTAGTATTAATCCCTTGGGTTTATTATTCCCCTTGGTTGATAATATAAATCATGGTAAACCATTGTCAATCATAGCCAAACATCGTCAACCATGGTTGAATGTCGCATTGTGACAAGAATTGTCTCTCCCTGAAAATAAACCATGTTTATTTTAGTATTTGTAGTATTTATATTTAAGTTTATGAATGTCGGTTTTATAATATTAGTCCCTTGGTTGAATGTCGCATTTTGACAAAGATTGACTCACCATGAAAATAAACCATGTTTATTTCAATGTTTGTAGTGTTTATATTTGGGTTTAACAATGTTGGGTTTGTAATATTAGTCCCATGGGTTTAATATTATTCCTTTGGGTTCATTATCCCTTGGGCTTTTCGTATTAATCACTTAGTTTTATTATTCCTTGGGGTTTATAATATCAATGCCTTGGGGTTATTATTCCCTTAGGTTTATAATATCGATCATGGTCAACCATTGTCAATCATAGACAACCATGGTCAACCATGGTTGAATGCCACATTGTGACAAGGATTCTCTCACCATGAAAATAAACCATGTTTATTTTAGACTTTCTAATATTAGGGTTTACCAATGTTGGGTTTATAATATTAGTCCCTTGGGTTTAACATCATTTCCTTCGGTTCATAATCCCTTGAGGTTTTAGTATGAATCCTTTTGGGTTTATTATTAACTTGGTTTTATAATATGAACCATTGTCATCTTTATGCTTCTCTTTTGTTTGTAATATCAATTCCTTGTGCTTCTTGATCTCTTATGTTTTTAATATTTATTCCTTGGGTTCACTAATTCATTAGGTTTATAATATTAACGAGTTGAGTTTATTAGTTCCTTGGGTTTATAATATTAGTCCTTTTTGTTTAATATTATTCCCGTTGATTCATAATCCCTTGCCATTTTAGTATTAAATCCTTAGGTAATAATAAACAAAAGGGACTAATATTATAAACCCAATGTATACAAAACCTAAGATTCATATTAAAAATAATAAAACCTAATAATAATAATAATAATAATAGTAATAATAATAATAATAAGAGTTTATATATTATAATAAAATTCAATATTAATCATAAATATATAAATATATATAGAATATAGTTGCTATTAATTGTATAGTTTATTAATTATCACATAAATAATTGGTCTTTGTTGCATTATATAATAATGATTATATTATTATTATTATAATAATTATATTTTATATTATTATAATAATAATATAATAATATAATATTATTATAATAATATAATAAGATAATTATTATTGGAGCCTTTTACACTATTGGGAGCATTACATTGCTCCCTTACATTGATACCCCGAGACATCAAACATTTATTGAAATACACAGCAATACAGGAAAAAACCCCACTCTGAACCCATGGCAAGACTTCAAAAATAACACACTGACACCTATAATTATCATCAAGTCTGCTCTCGGTCAATCACAAGTTTGCTGCGCCACTTCTCCAGCCCTCGATAAGCGATCACTTAGATCTCTGAACACCAATTGGTGCTTATCACTATTGGTGTATCGGCATATCGCATATCCATTGTCTCTACGCTTGACCTCTACGATTAGTTATCAATTATTAAATCGCAGCTTTCTACTTGAATCTTGATCTGGTGGTCCACACTTAATCACATGATCACGATCACACTAATTCAAATGTCCATTCCCTGCCACTTCAATGCGCCGATCCGATTAGTCCTATGGACCTGATAAGGGTATAGGTTCCCGTAGATAACATTTCAATTCTAGATTTCAGATCCGACTGTGTTTTGCATTAATGATTCATTCACTTAGCAGTGGATCGCCATCGATTATTACAGTGATCGATGGTCGATCAAACTTGCAACACTAGAACTTAACTCATTTATTAAATACACACTTAGGTTATGTATCTATATAATACACACGTGTACAATTCAACACTAAAACACACTTTCTATCACTTTCTATTATATAAAAAACAATCACATACTAAGGCATTTCAGTCTTACAACAATCGTACCAAGGTCAAAAAGGTGTGGTAAGCATATATTTCCTTTAAAATGGTTTATTAAGAAAATAGTGCCAATAGAAAGTTTATGCACTAAATATATATGTAACTAAGGTTTAAAGAGGAAAAGGTTATATATGTGTGGCTAAAGGGTTAGCGAAGGTTTTATACAGGTTAATGAGAGGGTTTTAGTCCCAATAGGAAGGATTTGAAAGAAAGGCTTTAATAAATTAATTTTCCCTTGGTTTTATTAATTCCCAATAGTTTATAATATAAAATTATTGGTTTTCTTCATTTTTCATTTTTTTAAATTAATAATTCCTTGGGTTCATAATCCCTTGAGGTTTTAGTGTTAATCCCTTGGTTTTATTATTCCTTTGGGTTTATTATATCAATCCCTTGGGTTTATATTATTAAATAAACCATGTTTATTTTAGTGTTTGTAGTATTTATATTTGTGCTTACCAATGTTGGGTTTATAATATTAGTCCCATGCTTGAATGTCACATTTTGACAAAGATTGTCTCACCATGAAAATAAAACATGTTCATTTTAGTGTTTGTAATAATTTTATTTGGGTTTACGAATATTGGGTTTATAATATTAGTCCCTTGGGCTTGATATTGTTCACTTGGGTTCATAATCCCTTGGGGTTTTAGTACTGCTCCCTTCGGTTTATTATTCATTTGGGTTTATAATATAAAAATTTGGGTTATTTTGTTCCCTTAGGTTTATAATATAAATCGTAGCCAAACATGGCGGATAATGTTTGAATGTTGCATTGTGACAAGGATTGTCTCACCATCAAAATAAACATAGTTCATTTTAGTTTTTGTAGTAATGATATTTGCCTTTACTCAATGCGAAGTTTATAATATTACTGCCATGGGTTTAATATTATTCCCTTGGGCTCATAATCTCTTAGGTTTTAGTATTAATCCCTTGGGTTTATTATTCATTTGGGTTTATAATATCAATCGCTTGGGTTTATTATTCTCTTTGGCTAATAATATAAATAATGATCAACCATTGTCAATCATAGACAACCATGGCCAACCATGGTTGAATGTCACATTGTAACAAAGATTCTCTCACCATGAAAATAAACCATGTTTATTTTAGTCTTTCTAATATTTATATTAGGGTTTACCAATGTTGGGTTTATAATATTATTCCCTTGGGTTTAACATTATTTCCTTCAGTTCGTAATCCCTTGGGGCTGTAGTATTAATCCTTTGGGTTAATTATTAACTTGGGTTTTTAATATCAATCATCGTGATCTTTATGTTTCTCTTTTGTTTGTAATATCAATTCCTTGTGTTTCTTGATCCCTTAGGTTTTTAATATTTATCTGTTGGATTCACTAATTACTTAGGTTTATAATATTAAAGAGTTGGGTTTACTAGTTCCTTGGATTTATAATATTAGTCCTTTTTGTTTAATATTGTTCCCGTTGGTTCATAATCCCTTGGGATTTTAGTATTAAACCCTTAGGTAATAATAAACAAAAGGGACTAATATTATAAACCCAATGTATATAAACCCTAAGATAAATATTAAAAATACTGAAGCCTAAGAATAGTCATAATAATAATAATATAATAATAATATTATGAGTTTATATTATTATAATAAAATTCATATAATAATAATAAATATATAAATATATAAGAATATAGTTTACATTATTTGTATAGTTATTAATTATCATAAATGATTTGGTCTTTATTGTTATTATTATAATAATATATTATTGTAATATTGATTATATTATATTATAATATAATTATATTGTAAATTAATTATAATAATAAATTCATTATAATATTATAATCAAATATTATTATTGGAGCCTTTTACACTATCAGGAGCATTACATTGCTCCTTTACATTAAAATCCTGGGAAATCAACATTTATCGAAAGACATAGAAATACAGGAAGAAAACCCCACTCTGAACCCATGGCCGGACTTCAAAAATAATACAGTGGCACTTATAATTATCACTGGGTCCAGTCTCAGTCCATCGCAAGTCTGTTGTGCCACTTCGCCGACCCCCGATAAGTGATCGCTCCAATCTCCAATCACCGATTATCACTTTATTGCTATCAGCGTATCGACATATCGTATATCCACTATCTCTATGCCTGAAGTCTGCGATTAGCGATCAATGATTAGATCACGACTGTCGATCCGAATCTCAATCAAACGATCTACACTTAATCACGTGATTCAAAGGTATGTTGCCTCTAACTTCAATGAGTCGATCTGATCAGTCCTATGGACTCAATAAGGGTATAGGTGGCCATCGAGTGGACCTGATGGTGTTATCTAGCGCTGTTAATAAGTTTTGAGATCCGAAATCACATTATTGCATATTGGATGCGATAGAGGTCTTTGTTAACGAAACCCATGGAGAATCGTGATTGCGATAAGCGAAAAGGTAAATCTCCAAAAGCATGCCAAGGCCATAGTAAAGCAGAAAATGTGTGGTAAGCATATATTTCCTTTGTAAATGGATTATTAAGGAAATAGCGCTGATAGAAGGTTTATGCACTAAACATATATGTAACCAAGGTTTAACCAAGAAAAAATTATATATGTGTAGCTAAAGGGTTAGCGAAGGTTTTATAAAAGTAATGAGAGGATTTTAGTCCTAATAGGATGGATCTGAAAGCAAGGCTTTAATAAAGTATTTACCCTTGGGTTTATTAATTCCCAATGGTTTAAATATTAAATTATTGGTTTTCTTCATTCTTCAACTTTTTAATATTAATAATTCCTTGGGGTCATAATCCTTTGAGGTTTTAGTGTTAATTCATTGGTTTTATTATTAGTTTGGGTCTATTATATTAATCCCTTGGGTTCATTACACCCTTGGGTTTATATTATAAAATAAACCATGTTTATTTTGGTGTTTGTACTATTTATATTTGGGTTTACCAATGTTGGGTTTATAATATTAGTCCGATGCTTGAATGTCACATTTTGACAAAGATTGTCTCACCATGAAAATAAGACATGTTTATTTTCGTGTTTGTAATATTTATATTTGGGTTTACGAATATTGGGTTTATAATATTAGACACTTGAGCTTAATATTATTCCCTTGGGTTCATAATCCGTTGGTGTTTTAGTACTGCTCCCTCCGGTTTATTATTCATTTGGGTTTATAATATCAAAATTTGGGTTATTTTATTCCCTTAGGTTTATAATATAAATCATAACCAAACATGGTGAACCATGCTTGAATGTCGCATTGTGACAAGAATTACCTCACCATCAAAATAAGATATGTTTATTTTAGTGCTTTTAGTATTGATATTTACCTTTACTCGATGTGAAGTTTATAATATTAGTCCCATGGGTTTAATATTATTCATTTGCATTCATAATCCCTTGGGTTTTAGTATTAATCCCTTGGGTTCATTATTCATTTGGGTTTATAATATCAATCCCTTGGATCTATTATTCCCTTTGGTTGATAATATAAATCATGGTAAACCATTGTCAATCATAGCCAAACTTTGTCAACCATGGTTGAATGTTGCATTCTGACAAGAATTGTCTCACTGTGAAAATAAACCATGTTTATTTTAGTATTTGTAGTATTTATATTCGGGTTTACCAATGTTGGATTTATAATATTAGTCCCTTGGTTGAATGACGCATTTTGACAAAGATTGACTCACCATGAAAATAAACCATGTTTATTTCAGTGTTTGTAGTGTTTATATTTGGGTTTAACAATGTTGGGTTTATAATATCAGTCCCATGGGTTTAATATTATTCCCTTGGGTTCATAATCCCTTGGGGTTTTCGTATTAATCACATAGTTTTATTGTTCCTTACTGTTTATAATATCAATGCCTTGGGTTTATTATTACCTTAGGTTTATAATATCGATCATGGTCAACCATTATTAATCATAGACATTGTGACAAGGATTCTCTCACCATGAAATTAAACCATGATATTTTAGTCTTTCTACTATTTATATTAGGGTTTACCAATGTTGGGTTTATAATATTACTCCCTTGGGTTTAACATTATTTCCTTCGGTTCATAATCCCTTGGGGTTTTAGTATTAATCCTTTGGGTTTATTATTAACTTGGGCTTATAATATCAATAATCATCATCATTATGTTTCTCTTGTGTTTGTAATATCAGCTCCTTGTGCTTCTTGATCCCTTAGGTTTTTAATATTTATCCGTTGGGTTCACTAATTCCTTAGGTTTATAATATTAAAGAGTTGGGCTTATTAGTTCCTTGCGTTTAAAATATTAGTCCTTTTTATTTAATATTAGTCCCGTGTTCATAATCCCTGGGGATTAGTATTAAAAGTTTAGGTAATAATAAACAAAAAAGGGACTAATATTAAACCCAATATATAAAAAAACCCTAAAATAAAATATTTAAAATACTAAAGGGCTAATAATAATATAATGATAGATTGTTTATATTATTAATAATAAAATTCATAAATAATCATAAATAATAAATAGATAAAAATATAGTTTCTATTATTGGTATAGTTATTAATTATCATAAATATGGTCCTTATTGTTATTATTATAATAATATATTATTGTAATAGATTATATTATTATCATAATAATAATATATTGATATTATATTATTATTACTATTATTTATTAATTTTCAATATTTATATTATTTTAATAATATAATAATAATATATTTTTATTGAGCTAATCTTATTATTAATTATATATATTTAGGAGCTTATATTTATTTACTATATATTAATATAATATTTATTAACTATATATATATATATATATATATAATATTATATATATATGATTTGGTTGTTAATATTTATATAGTTATTAATAATCCTAAATTATCGATAGTAATTATTAATGTGATTAATATAAACCTATCAACGTATATCAACCACATTGGAAAATGTGGTTGTATAAATGTTTCCTATACACATTGGAAAATGTGGTTGTATATATGTTTCCTATACGCCTATCGTCGTTTATCAATCACATTGGTAAATGTGGTTGTGCTAGTTTAGATACTATTTCAATAAAGTTGGTGGCATTAAAAGAATTTTAATTCGCGTAGCATAACGAGGCGGAGTAGTTGCCAGGAAAGTTATGTAAATTCCCATCATACTCAAGGAATTTTGTAAATCCAAGTTATAGTTGTTAAACTTCAAAATTTAAGGTGTCCTAGATGTTTTTGATGGAGTTGAATCCATTTCCACCATCAAAAATAACATTCAAATACTGCCTCTACAAGATTTGTTTTGAATTATTTTTCTTAGATTCTAACCACTTTTAACTGTCTGGGCGATTCCCTTGCCTCATTAAACAACTCCATTTTAATTAATCAAATTAATTTAAAAGACAGTTAATTTAATTGGATAAAAAAAAAATCACATAAAAATAAACAATAATCAAATTATCTTAACATGAAATCTCTATAATTCACTTCATATTTAAATTATAATTATCGCAATCCTATTCCAAAAGAAAAACAATTACTTTAATTCAAGACCGGCCAATAAGATCTATCTTGTACGAAATTGCCCAGTCGCCCACCTTTTAAGTTTAATACGATTTTTTTGATATACTCAATCATTAAACTACATTTATCATAATCCTATTCCAAAATAAAGACATTTATAAAAACAATTAATTTAATTCAAACACCGGGAAATAAGATCAAATAAAATCTGTCGTGGGCGAAATTGCCCACTCGCCTACCTTTTAAGTTTAATACGAAATTTTGGATATACTCAGCATGTATAAACATGCACGGCCAATCTCTCCCCTTTAACATTGTGTTTATGCATTTTATAAGATTATGTTAATGAATTATTTGATTGGCTTATTGGTAAATAATTTCGATGACTGGTT
>APFE031043877.1:28930-61912 GCA_000404065.3 Pinus taeda | reverse complement strand
GGGGAATATAACATTTTAACGAAGAAATTGAGATTAAATTTGTATGAGGATTGGGAAGAACTTCGAATAACTAGGTTAGGTAGAAGCATTAGCTTTTTGGCAAGCCTGGAAGATAACTTGACACAGAGGTATTCACCAAATAGCTGTAATGGGAGACTCGATGTTCATCCAAAAGTTTCATAAAGTTGGCAAGGCCTGAAGATAGCTTTAGCAGAGGTATTCACAAAATAGATGTAATGGGAGACTAAATGTTAATCACCCAAAAATTTCATAAAGTCAAAAATTCAAAGACTTCATTGAGAAAGAACTATCTCCATGGGATACTCGAATTAGAAGACAAATACAAAAATTTGATTTTATATCCTTCGATCACATTAAAAGAGAGAATAATTAGAATTCAAACAACCAAGCTAGGAAAGGTGTTTTCCTTGAGCACCTCGATCCATTCTTCCATTATATCCCATGAAATTTCGATGGTATAATCCTATGGAGGTGGGTGGTATATTAATTCATAAGTTAATTTGGAATAATTGGACCCGAAGGCTTGCCACGATATTAATTAAATTAGTAAACATTTCATCAATTATTTCCTTGGAGCGACAACTCTCGCTTATGGTAATTTTGACTGAGTGCCCTCCGAGGTGGATGATGGTGAAGGAATTTGTCATTTCCAAGAAAAAATGTTGTCATCGTGCATGTGAATTCATCTTGGACATAAAAACCATCAATCCAATACTCCATTCCCATTTATGCAGATTATATGCAGCAAGCTCGATCATTGGGTGAAGGATTTGTTCGAGGACATAAGTGAATTAAGAAGGCTAATGAGATTCAGGGGCATTCAACGTGATGTGATGACAGCGGGGAAGGGAAACTGAAACACTCCTTGTTATAAATGGAACATGATAAGGATGGAACTGCTTAAGCTCCCAGTAAAATTTATCCGTTTGAAAACATGGCCAGGTAGTGAAAATCTTAGAATGGTTTAGTCTCTAGTTACAATAGAAGATAGCCTTTCCAAATTGGAAAAAATTGGGGAGCAAGTGGTGTTGGAATCATGGGCACATTTCTCTTTGATAATGTGGTTGTTGGAGGAATTATGGGATTATATGGAGCGACGCCAGTTACGGTATAAAATTTGGCAACCAAAGTTGAATATATCTGTTCAAAGGTTGATGGAATCAATGTAGTAGTGGAATGAGTTACTGTAAGCATCCTCAAAGAGGTCTTCGTACGAATGGATCCTCCCTCTCCTAGTGCACATGCAAAAGATTAGCGAGACAAACAAACTTAGAAATTCCATTGTAGACGATGGATAAAAATCGAAATGTGATGGTTGACAACGGTCCACTAGGAGTGTAGAATTGCTCTAGGAACCTCCCTTTTTGTTTAAACATTATGTAAATCAACAATATTTAGTGAAATTTTTTGGAAAAGATATAAGATTAATGATGTGATGGGTATAGTTGGTTAGAGGCAGGGTTGTTTTTGAATAATTATGGAATACTGGAATATGATAGATGATGAACAATCCATATATGTAAGAAAAGATTCATTTTTGAACATTTATGGAATATAGTAGATGATGAACAATCCATATACATAATATGTAACATCCCTAGACCTTTCATTTAGTTTTTAAACGCTTTGACTATTACAGATAAGTAAACTGATAACAATTAGTTATTATGTTGTGAATAATAATAAATAGTAATTAAGCTAGTTATGGAAAATTAACACTATCTCTATGGAAGATCTAAGGAATTATGGATGAACCTCAACAACTCTCTTTCCACCAGACAAAATCAGTTAGGACAAGTTATCCACTTACCTCCTTTTCCTCCAGTAAAAGAGACGAGAAGGGAGGAGAAGGGGGTTCCGAAAAAGGAGGAGGATTCCTTGAGCTGAAGGAAAGTTTAGTGGAAAAATCTCTTGAGCTTATATTTCCTGGTGGAAGAAAGTGTATGCAGATTGGACTTTGGGTCCTAAGTCTGAGACGAATTAAATACTGCCTTGAGAAACTATTTTGAAGGACATTGATGAGCTTGGCGGGAGAATATTGGACGTAATTGCCAAATTCTCATAGGAAGGGTGGAGAGGTTTGATCTGGAAATGATTTGATCTTCACATAGCAAATAAGTAATAAATACATAACCTGTTAATATTATGTGACAATGGTATGAAGTATTTGGTTGAAATACTTGCATTTAATCTGCTTTCATTTAATCTAGATGTTTACCCTCCAATGGAACAATGGCATAAATGTAGTTAAGGTGATAGTAGAAGATAAGTGATTCTGTGTGAAAGAGTGAAAGAATGAAATTTAGTAAAGCTGTATGGTTATTGAAATTAATTTCTGACATGTAATAATACACACACACAAAACTACGTAAAAATTGTATAGTTATTGAAATTACTTTCTGACAAGAAGAAAGATTATTTTGATTATGTTCAATGATTGTGTACCAAAACTATCTTCCGGATAAATCAATATTGTCTTGAAGAATGCATAAAGATTATGTAAATTCACTACCTTACTGAAAATGACTTTTGAGTAAATAAAGATTGGGTGGAAATTTATGCATGATTGAATTATATAGCAAAGAATGTATGAATGATTAATTGTGGAATTTTTTAGATTAAAAGAAGGAAATAACTAAGTATTTGAACATCCAGCTCGATAATCTTCTCTAGATCTTGAAAGAGGAAACATTCCAGTATTGTTAAGGGTTAGAATCGAAATCGAAATGCAACCCAGGAACGAGTACGAAAGTTGTAGATATGTTTACTGGTTAGCACGGAAAGAAATGCTAAATTGAAATAAGAAAACAAACTCAAATAATTTGCAAGAAAAATTCAATTCCATTTCCGAGCTTCAAGAAACCCTGTATGGGGTTTAGTATTGCTCAACATTAGGCATAAACTACACCTGTTCTAACCCATATTTATTCTTCGGCCAGTCCTATTGGGACACCAAAGAAGTTGTTCTGGGAGAAGGATTGTCTCGTACCTAATAGAAAAGTTAGAAGAAAACAACTATATATTTTAACCATGTGCAACCAGGTAGTCCAGCTAAGATGAAAGATACTGTTATGTAATCTATAGGAAATCATTAGCTAAAATAAATGACTAGAATCACTTGGCAATTTTCTGATAAGTAAATGGGGATCAAATCAAAATCACAATTTTGTCTGTATTTTTTGCATCATTCACATTAAAAGAAAACTGAATCATTATCAATTTAAGACAACCGGAAGGACAAACCGGCCCTTGATTAACAACACGTCCAACAAGAAATTAACATAGTTTTGAAATGTGAATATCGCGCTAATACAACAAGGGTTTCCCACCCATATTTAATTACAAGAAAAATTCCTTAATGGGTCGCCTGTGAAAATAGAACGGAGTAGAGTGATCCGTTTCAATATGTGCATACAGAAGGATAGCCAATTCTAAATAGATACATCCATATTGTTCTGCTAACCCAGTCGGATGCACAGGTTCCTCTTGTCACCGGGTGTGTTGGAACTAGGAGAACACATCCAAAACTTGATAGTTTAAGGTTAGCCCTGCACCAAATGTTGTGGAAGCTCAACACCAAAAATAAGATTGTAGAACAAATTCAAGAAAACCAAAACCTAGAGTTCAAACACATTACGTATAAAGAGGAGGATGAGTGTGTCTTTTATCAGCGCCAAAGGCATCTGATGTCGCAAAAATCGTAATACATGTAGACATAAGTAAGAAGCCAAGCATTAGTTAAATAAACAAACTTAGATGTATGAGGCACATGGAAACTCAACCTGAGCAGTATCAATTAAGTCATTGTAACGAAATAAATCTCACTTGTGTGTGAAAGGCAGTAATATGGCAACAACGGGTAATATATGGCTTCAACAATGGTTGGATTGGATGATCTGCTCAGGTTCATTGCAGGATTAAGCCTGAGAGATAGATTTACTGTCGAGTAGAGCTAGAGAAACAAAGCCACCTTGCTAGAATGCAAACCCAACGGAGTTAGGTTTTTCTAGAGTGGTATTCTGGGGGAATCTACGAGAAAAATGACCAAATGAGGAATGTAGGTCACTGGGTGGTTAGCCATAGTTCCTTGGATCATGGTGGAATGTCAAATCACACCTCTCAGATCAACAATGCTAGGAGAGACCATTTGAAAACCAGAAGGGAGAACCCCTAGCAGCTGGTGGTGTTAGACAACGGACCAACCTAGTGATTGAATTAAAATTTAAATGTATTGCAGGCATGTACAAGCCATGAATCGGAGGGAGGCCACCACCTCGAGAAAATGAATAAAATGTATACATATAGGACTTCGATAAAGAGCTTAACAATAGGAAAATCCACTTCTCTGATAAGAAGGATAAAATACGATGGGGATATAATGAAAGAGGCACCTATACCACTCAGGAGGCATACAAAGTCCTCATTGGAAACCAAACAGTCAAAGATCCTCTATGGGATAAAGTTTTTTCCCCCAACATTTGGCCCAAGGTATCCACTTTTCTATGGTTAGTTTGCAAAAAAAATACTCACATGGGATAATTTAAGAAAAAAGAGTTTCCACGGCCCCTACATATGTCCCAATTGCAAACATCAGGAAGAAACCATTCAGCAACTCATGCATAACTATGAATTGGCAAACAAACTCTGGGAAAAACTGATTTGTAGACACTAAAAAGAAGGAAGAGATAAAGAAGACATTACCAATACCATCCGCAAATGGGCAATAAACCCGTTTCAAAGCAAACTACTCAACTTTCTGTGGAAAATAATTCCAGGCCTTCTCATGTGGTCTGTATGGAAAGAAAGGAACCATCGCATCTTCAAAGATCAATGTACAACCTTAGAAGTTCTATGGCACAGCTTCTACAATAATCTTTAGGAAACCTTAACACTCCAAACTTGCACTGAAGAGGATTTTCCTACCCAACAATAGGAACAGAGTATATGGACAAATTGGAACTTGAGGATGAATCGGGCATAGGCCAAAAACACTAGTCCACCTTCCCATTACATCTCCCCAAGAAGTTGGAGTCCTCTACCACTTAATATGATTCAATTCAACTTTGATGGAGTGTCCAAAGGCAACCCAGGCAAAGAGGGATATGGAGGAATATTTCAGGATCACAATAGCAAACCTCTTGTAATATTTATGGGATAAATTGGATGGGATATGAACAATTCGGTGGAGCTAGAAGGGCTATGGCAAGGACTCCTTCTAGTCCAACAACAAAAACTCTTCCCCCAAGTAATCGAAGGCGATTCTTAGATTCTAATCAATATGGCCAAACAGATTCTGCAGGGGACCCCTGTAAACAAAGTGGTCAGTAGCTAGCAACTAGCAGAAAGATTAGAGCTCGAAGAACACTAGCTCAACAACAACAGAGCGATCACCTTCAAACACATTAGAAGAGATGAAAATAAGGTGGTGGATTTCCTGGCAAATTTTGGGGTGGATTGTGATCAGACTCTACATAGAGGCTCATGCAATATTATTACCAATGATTCCCATTTACAGGAACTCAAGCAACTGGTTCAAAGAGAGGGAGTGCACCCGGATATGGGTGATTAATGGGAATTCAATGCCTATAAGATAGGAGAACAATAGACGGTGGAGCCACATGGCCACTTGTGTCATCCTCCATGCCAAATTATGGCAAAATACAAGTTACTAGTGAGCACCATTAATCTGGTGCACTGGTCGAGGCAAATATAGCAGGCTTAAGGCCATGGTAAATATCAACCAAAATTCATTCTCCCCCTCCTCGCTTAGTTAGTCCTGCCGCCCACAAGCAGAGGAGCTGAACACACACACTATCATAGGGCAACATTGTTGGCTTCTAAGTTGTGTGGATTTGGGTAATGGACACCACTTCACCCATTCCACCGACTGTGCTTTGAATTTTACCCAGAATCCCTCTGCCTCTAGCCCAATCAACACTAGAAACCCTAGAGTCAATGATATCCTACATGCTTCTAATTATAGTCATAATTCTGCTATCCCCACTCAAAACTCCAATAGCCAACTTGTTGGTCATGCAATGCCGTGGATTAGGCATAGAATACACAACAGACGCGGAAGTAGTCAAGGGTGTATCACTCGCCCAACCACGCCACCCACCCCTGATTCAGAATCCCCTACCTCCTCCCCCTCTTCTAGCCATTTTAGAGGTCATCTCTCTGGCAACTAATTGCATACCCGTAACGGAAGAGGCTAAGCACAGATTCATGGTGCCTGTAGAGTGAATGTTGCCACTCAATTGACTGGCCCTCCTGACTGGCCTCACCCCTCTTATCATACTACCTAGTTTTGCTTTCAGAGCATGATGAATCAACCAACCATCCTTGCCACCATAACTGTGGTTTTCAATGAGGACTTGAATCAAGAGGAGGTGCAAATTTCCTGGATACAAGAACTAGAACCACAGAAAAGAATATTGTTTCATTCAGGCGCAGAGAAAGATATGGAAGCACCCTGCATGGCGAGGATATGGCTAGTGGCAAGCATGCAGGAGATGGATGCAAGGGAGACGCGCAAAAGGCCAGAGGCAACCAAGATGGCATGTCTGCTGAGGTGGTGGAGGGGGATGTCTACGGCTATCGTGTCATGTAAGAACCAATGGACTGGGTGGACTACGACTACCGCATAGTGGAAGAAAAACCACCTGATGCCTGGTGGGCTCAATTGGACCGCTGAGCCTGCCAGGTGGGCACCGATGGACTGATTCATGTTTCTATCTGTTTTGACTATATGTCTCATTTGGACTAGATCACAATTGGGTTTTACTCATTTCATGCTGACTGGAATCTAACTGGGTTTATACTCTTTTTGTTTATGAACTAGTACCCCTGTGTGGGCTTTATTTATTTTGGATACACTCAGACTGGTTTCCCCATGGTGGGTAGTCTTGTTTTTTGTATTCTAATATTCATACAGAGATAACTTTGTTACACAGCACAGAGGTCGTACCCTCCATGTAATTTTACCTTTTTTACTTTAGTAGATCAGCATTACTTAGAAAATATATATTAAAAACTTCAATGAAATATGCCTGTAGGAATTAACATCTTCGTAAAATGGTATGAACACAAATCATATATGAATGGTTTTTAAATCATAGTGTATTGACTCTAATGTGTATCCATTAATACTCTCATAACTTATAAGAGATTTCGATTAATGTGCGAGTGAAGTTATCATAGGTCACTTTTTTTTTTTTTTTTTGCAAGTGATGTGTGATTGTATGTGTTACAATTGGTATCAGAGCCCTCAGGTTACTACACTGAGGCCTGAGCGGATGAGCATAGAATAACAAAATAATTATGGTGCACATAGAAGATGCGAATGTAACAAGAGACAAAGAGTAGGATCCACCCCCTCAAGAGGAACTATTGGGCATAACCCAGAGATGTGGGTACAGGTGGGTGAGGCAAATCCAAGTACAAATGTTGTGTTATTAGAAATAGTCTAACAACTATGAGAAAATATGTAGTGTTTGCGAGTTGATAATGGAAGATTACATTTCGAGCAAGACAAGGTTATGAAAATCCTTTCAGGTAGGCAAAATCATAGGAATCAAAGCCCCAACTAGAATGAAGAAAATATGACTGAATCACATAGAGAGTAGGAGGAACATCTAGAATCTAAAGGGGGGCTAACCAGTAACAAAGAAGAATATGATAACGTCTCTGATAAGAAGGGAACAAAAAGGTAGAAAACTGAACTCCAAGGGGAGTTCAAAAAGATCAAGCCACTTGTATATAATGGTGAGGCTGAAGAAGCAGTAGAGGCCTGGTTAATTAATATGAATAAATACTTCCAGATATATGAATATGATGACAATTTGAGGGCAAAGCTAGCAATTTATTAGTTGCAAGGAAATGCCACCCTATGCCGGGAAGAAAAAAAACAGTTAAAGAAATTAATGAGCAAGAAGTCACATGGGAGCAATTTTAGAAGCATTTTAAGGACAAATATCTGACTGAGTGATTCTACGACGATAAGGAAAAATGGTTTCATGGCTTAAAACTAGGACAACAATCTATGGATGAGTTTATAACCAAGTTCACTTCACTATTAAGATATGTCCCCTACATCCATTAAGAGAAGGCTAAACTCCAATGCTCTATTAGCAGTTTACCTGTCTACATGAAAGAGAAATTAGAGTTTGACAACCAAAAAATGATGGATGAAGCAGTCTGAAAGGCTCAAGTCTGTTATCTTCAAATGAAGTAGAAGGGCAAAGGTAATAAAAATTGGAGAAGTAAGAAAGGCTAAATTTTTTTTACAGCCAATAAAAACGTGAAAATGATAGTACTAAGTATCGAGGATGGAAGGGACCAAATGGATCTACTAACAGGAATCAATAAAGGTATAGATCTCAGAATGAAGTGAAGCAAAGTGAAGCATCAAGCAAGTTGGAATCTGGTCACATTCCTAAACCTCCTTTACAGTGTTGGGGTTGTGGGGAACTCCATTACTACAAAATTTACCCTAATAGAGTGAGAGTAGAATCATTTGCAAATATTCAAGAAGCTTCTACTAACGGTGATATGGCACGAAACATACCCTGTATTAATGAAACATTTGAAGATTGCCAGGAAGAATATCAACCCTCAATGGTGGAACTCGAAGACAAAATATCCAATCACATTGTTTCCATTTTAATAGATCTAGGTGCAAGATTAAGCTATGTGAGCCCAAGAATAATTAATTTGTGCCATTTGAAAAGTACAAAGTTTAAAAAACTGTAGTTGGTCCAACTAGCCACATGAGCTAAAAGAAGAGTTAATACAAAAATAGAAGACTGTGTAATTGAATTGGCATGATAGAAGGTTAAGACAAATTTAAATGTACTACCATTAGGTTCCTGTGACCTTTTGATAGGCATGGACTAGCTAGAACAACAATGGAACTTAGTAAATTGTAAAGATAAGACAATTAATTTCCCATCCAATGATGGCACTAGAATAAAAATTCAGGGTATAAGAAGAGCAATTAAGTTACATCCCATTACAACCCATCAGCTAGTAAGATGCATGTGTAAAGGTTGTCAAATATATGCAGTTCAAGCGGAGTACACAAACTCTAAATATAAACTGTCCACCTTGGGGAAAATATCAGTGGTTCAAGAATTTAAAGATGTTTTTCCAAAGGATATTTCTGGGTTACCACCCAAAAGAAAACTTGATTTTACCATAGAGTTGGTCCTTGGAGCTGCCACGGTTCACAAAGCCCCCTACAGAATGCATGTCCCTAAATTAACGAAATTAAAATAAAGCTCCGAGCGCTGTTGGATAAGGGTTATATTTGACCCAGCGTATCCCCTTGGTGAGCCCCACTTTTATTTGTGAGGAAGAATGATGGTACTTTGCGATTATGCATATATTTTAGACAACTAAACAAGTCAAAAACTAGGAATAAGTACCCCTTACGTCGAATGATGACCTCTTTGATCAAGTTAAAGGTGTTGGGGTATTTCCAAAAATTGATTTATGATCGGGATATCATCAGATTCAATCTAAAGATGAAGACATATATAAAACTGCATTTAGAACATGCTGCGGCCATTATGAGTTCGTAGATTTACCCTCCAGACTCACTAACGCTCCAACAACGTTCATGAGTATGATGAATGGAATTTTCCATCCTTTTCTCAATAAATTCATTCTTATATTTATTGACGACATCCTGGTGTATTGTAGGAGTATGGAGGAACATAAGGAACACCTTCAAATGGTGTTACAAACTTTAAGAGAAAAAAAACTTTATGCCAAATTTAGAAAATGTGATTTCTTCACAGATCAAATCTAGTATCTAGGACATATTATTTCCTCCAAAGGCATAGTGGTGGATCCAAAGAAAATCAAGATCATTATGGACTGGCCTGTTCCAACAAACTTGGCAAATATATGCCCCTTTATGGGCCTTACTAGTTATTATAGGTGATTTATAAGGGGGTTTTCTAAGGTCGCTTATCCATTTACTTTCTTGCAAAAAAAGGGAACAAGTTTCAGGTGGTCTAGGGGTTGTCAAGGGAGTTTTGAAAAATTTAAGCATTTACTCAACACCGGGCCTGTGTTGAACACTGCAAATCCTGAGGAAGATTTTATAGTCTGTATAGATGCATGTAAAGAAGGAGTAGGCAGATTTTTAATGCTGAACAATAAAGTAATTTCTTACGAATTTCATAAGTTAAAAGATCATGAGCATAAATATTCTGCTTACGATTTGGAGTTAACTGTTGTAGTTCACGCCTTAAAAGTGTGGTGACACTACCTGTTGGGAAAATATTTTTTCTCAGAATAAACCACATCAGCTTAATGAGGTTTTTCAATCAACCTACCCTGAGCATGCACCAAGATTTGTGCATTGCATTCTTAAGTGAATTTGATTTTGAAATCAAACATTTAGAGGGAAAAGAGAACCGATTGGTGGATGCATTAAGTAGGAAGTTGCATTATGTCCATGCAATTTCATATAGTTGAGAAGAATTCAATTTTGCTTGAGAAAATAAAGGAAGAAGCTCAGAAGGACCTGAATATGGTTATCTTTGGCAACAAGCTAAATACACATAGAATTCTATGGAGCAAAATGGGTATGGTATTAACCTTGACAATTTGTTGATTTTTAGAAACTGTATATACGTTCCTAATCAGTTGTCAATAAAGCAAATTATGTTAGATGAATTTCACAGAAGTGGTTTTGTTGCCTGCCTAGGCTATCAAAATATTTTCTCTGCAATCAAGAAAAATTATTACTCGCCCAGTATGAGTAAAGATATTGCAAAATATTTGGCCAGATGCCTAAAATGTCAACAAGTTAAAGTTGAGCATCAACATCCTACTGGGTTACTACATCCTCTACCAATTCCTAAATGGGAGTGTGATACCATAACCCTAGGTTTCATAACAGGTTTACCCTAATAGAAAAGACAAAATCACTCAATTATTGTTGTGGTAAACAAACTAAGCAAGACCGCCCATTTTATACCTATGAAGTCCACATACCAAACAACCCAAATAGCATATATGTTTATGAATAATATTTTTACGCTGCATGGAATGCCTCGTGTCATAATCTCTGATCGGGATGTTAAGGTTACCTCTGTTTCTTGGAAAGCGTTATTTATGGGGTTAGGCACACAAATTCACTTCAGCACTACTTATCACTCGTAGACTGATTGACAAACCGAAAGGGTCAGTCAAGTGGTAGGGGAAATGCTTCATATGTATGTGATACGAAAACCCAGAAAATGGGAAGAATACGTACACTTGGTAGAGTTTTCTTACAACAATGGTTATCACGTGTTGCTGAAAATGAGTCCTTTTGAAGTACTCTATGGGAGGAAGTATACCATCCCTGTAAAATGGAACAATCCCAAGAATAAAATGATATTAGGGTCGGAAATGCTAGAGGAAATGGAAAGAATCATGAAAAAGGTTTGACAAAGAAGCACATGATAGACATAAAGACTATTATGATAGGAAGAGAACCTACCAGGAGTTCTAAGTAAGGGATCATGTATACCTGTGAATTAAACCAAAGAGAAGTACTCTCAGATGGGAAAAATGTGTGAAGTTGGCCCCCTAGTTCTGTGGCCCTTTTAAAATTCTAGACAGAGTAGGACCAGTTTCATATCAACTCACACTACCCAATCACATTCGGGCTCACAACGTATTTCATGTTTCCCTTTTAAAGAAGTATGTATATAGGAAGCCACTTGGGAAGCTAAAGACTTTATGTAGGAGGCATATCCTAGACTATTCCAGCAGATGGAAGAATGAACACCAGGGATGGTGTTCCACTAAGGGGGAGAGATATGACATTTCCAGAGTTTTGATTTACTTTTTTGAACACTTTTACTATTACAGATAAGTAAACTGGTAACAATTAGTTATTTTTTTGTCAATAATAAAAAAAGTAATTAAGTTAGTTATGGAAAATTAATTGTCTCTATGGAAGATCTGAGGAATTATGGATGAACCTTAGTAATGTCTTTTCACCAGATAGTTATTCGTTAGGAGCAGTTATCCCCTTACCTCCTCTTCCTCCAAGAAAAAGGACGAGAGGGGAGTAGAAGGGGGTTTAGAAGAAGGAGGAGGATTCCTTGAGCTGAATGGGAGTTCAGTAGGAAAACCTCTTGAGATTATCTTCCATAGTGGAAGAAAGTGTATGTAGGCTCGAATTGGGGTCCTAAGGCCGAGACAAATTATTTGTTGCCTTGAGAAATTTTTATGAAGGATATTGAGGAGCTTGGGCAGAGAATATTAGACGTAATCACCAAATTCGTATTGGAAGGTTGGAGAGATTTCATCTGGCTAAGAATGATCTTCCTATTGGAAGGTTGGAGAGGTTTCATCTGGCTAAGAATGATCTTCCAATAACATATAAGTAATAAATGCATAGCATGTGTTAATATTATGTGAAAATGGTATGATATATGTGGTTGAAATACTTGCATTTAAACTAAATATATACCGTTAAATGGTACAATGACTTAAATGCAGTTAAAGTCATAGGAGAATATAAGTGGTTATGTGTGAAAGAATAAAATTTAGTAAAGTTGTATAGTTATGGAAACTACTTTCTCACAAAAAGAATAAAAAATTACACGTAGAACTATGTAAAAATGTTTAGTTATTGAAATTACTTTCTGATAGGAACAAATATTATATATGCATAGAACTATTTAAAAATTGATTAGTTATTGAAATTACTTTCCGACGGGAAGAAATATTATATATGCGAAGAAATATGTCAAGAATGTTAGTTATTGAGTTTCCTTTCTGATAGGAAGAAAGATTATTTTGATTATGTACAACCGTTGTTTACAAAACCTACTTTGTGGGTAAATCAAGATTGTCTTGAAGAATGCATAAAGATGGTGTAAATTCACTACCTTACTGAACATCACTTCCGAGTAAATAAGGATTGGGTGGAAACGCATGCATCATTAAATTCTACAACAAAGAATGTATGAATGATTAATTTTGGAAGTTTTTAGATTAAAAGAAGGAAATAACTGAGTATTTGAACATCTAGCTCGATAACCTTCTCCAGTTCTTAAAAGAGGAATCATTCCACTATTTGGTAAGGGTTAGAAATCGAAATTGAAATGCAACCGAGGAACGAGTAGGGAAATTGTAGATATGTTTACGGGTTGGCAGGGAAAGAAATGCTAAATTGAAATAAGAAAACAAACTCAAATAATTTGCAAGAAAAATTCAATTATGTTTCGAGAGCTTCAAGAAACCCTGAATGGGGTTTTGTATTGCTCACCATTGGGAGTAAACTACAGTTGTTCTAACCTAGATTTATTGTTCAGCCAGTCCTGTTGGGACAACAAAGAAGTCATTCTGGGTGAATGATTGTCTCGTACCTAATAGAAAATTTAAAAGAAAACAATTGCATATTTTAACCATCCAGAACCAGACAGTCCAGGTAAGATGAAAGATATTGTTATGTAATACACAGGAAATCAATAGCTAAAATAAATGACTAGAATCACTTGCCAATTTGCTGATAAGTAAATGCGGAGTAAAGCAAAATCACAATTTTTCTGTATGTTTTGAATCATTCACATTAAAAGACAACCGAATCATTATCAGTTTAGGACAACCAGGCAGACAAACCAGCCCTCGATTAACAATACGTCCAACAAGAAACTAACAGAAAGATAGTTTGAAAATGGGCATATTGCCTTAATACAACAAGGGTTTCGCACCCATATTTAATTACAAGATAAATTCCTTAATGGGTTGCCTGTGAAAACAGAACAATGAGAAGAGACCCATTTCAATAGGCGCATATAGAAGGCCAACTACTTTTAAAGAGAGGCATCCATACCATTCGACTAACCCATGAGGAAGTCTAGGTTCCTCTTGTCGCGAGGTGTGTTGGAACTGGGAGAGCGTGTCCAAAACCTGATAGTTGAAGGCTAGCCCTGCACCAAATGTCGTGGTAGCTTAGAACCACAAATAAGATTATAGAACAAATATGAAAAACCCAAAACCTAGAGTTCAAGCACATTACCTATATCAAGGAGATTGAGTGTGTTTTTTCTCGGTGCCAGAGGCATCTGATGTCGCATCAGCCACAATACCTATAGAAAGAAGTAAGAATCCAAACATTAGTTAAATAAACAAACTTAGATGTATGAGGTGCATGGAAATTCAACCTGAGCAATATCAATTAAGTCACTGTAACCAAATTAATCTCACCTGTGTTTGGAAGGCTTAATCTCACCTGTGTTTGGAAGGCAGTTATCTGGTAACAACGAGTAATAAATGGCTGCAACAATGGTTGGGATGGATGATCAGGTCGATCTCACTGTGGGATTGAGCTGGAGAGATGGATTTACTACCAAGTAGAGCCAGAGAAACAAAGCCCAATTGCCAGAATGCAACCCCAACGGAGTTAGGGTTTTGCAGAGCGATATTCCAGGGGCATCTCCGAGAAAAATGACCAAATGAGGAAAGCACGTCACCGGGTGGTTAGCCATAGTTCCTTGGATCATGGTGGGCCACTGGATCATGCCTCTAAGATCAACAGTGCTAGGAGAGACCATATGGCAGCTAGAAGTGAGAACCCCTGGTAGCTGGTGGCATTAAACCGTGGACCAGCTGGGTGATTGAATTAAAATTTAAATCTGTTGCAGGGACGCACACGCCATGAATCAGAAAGTAGTCACCACCTCGAGAAAATCAATTAAATGTCTACATAAAATATATTAAAAACTTCAATGAAATATGCCTGTAGGAATTAATGTATTGGTACAGTGGTATCAACGCAAATCAAACTGGAATGGTATTTAAATCATAGTGTATCAACTGTAATCTGTATCTATTAATACTCTCATAACTTAAATGAGATTTCGATTAATGTGCGAGTGAAGTTATCATAGGTCGCTTTTAATTTATTTTCTTATTCGCAAGTGATGTGTGATTGTATGTGTTACATAAGAGTACCAGCCAGTTTACCAGACTGATTGATGTAAGCTACCGATTTCTTAAAAAAAACATAATATTTATTTATTTATATACATAAAACTAGTATTATTTTTTAATTATATTTAAATGGTTTGTAATTTAAATTTAATATAAATTACAATTTATAAAATAAATTATCAAAATAAAATACGAATTTATTTATTTTGTTTAATAAAATATATATCAATAATAAATGTTTATATTAATATGAAAGTAAAGGTATAAGATTATTTTTATAATTATTGAAATAAAATATAAAAGTAACTTTAAGAAAAAAATTGTAGGAAAAATATGTACACATACCGTTTGAATTGACTTTGCACCATGAGTTTTGTTTTTATTGTTATGATATAATTTTTCTTTTTCTTTTTTGATTAATTTTATATTTTTATTATTTGAACGATTAATATATTTCTGAGTTTATAACAATTAGGGTACTGTATTGATTTCAAGATTTATGCCTAGTTTATAAGTTAATATCTAAAATTACAGTTTAATTTTGTCATTTAACTTAACTTGTATCAAAATTATCCTCTGGGTCACTATCAGACCACTAATCTGATAGACAAAATAAGACAAGTTCCACACTGTACGAACCATTTTGAAACATTTGCACTGACGAGGGGGATTATCCCAGCTTTTCGGACCACGACTTTGTTAATCTAGATACCAGCTTTTCAGAAAAGCTTGTAGCATTAAAGGAACTGTCTATTTCGATTTATCAATTTAATTTTAAAAACAATTAATCAATTTAATTTAAGAAACAAAAAGACAACTCTGTGCATATTATTAAAAATATTAAAAATTATATATATATAGAGATATATATATCCAATATATCTTTATCAGTCAATTAATAATTAAATTATAATTATCACAATTCTATTCTAAATTAATACATCTCTAACTAATAAAAAATAAGATTAAATAAAATCTTGAATGTTATTTCGGTATATGAATTATTTTATTATGAGTTAGATTATAATTATCACAATTCTATTCCAAAATAAATACATCTCTAATTAATAAAAAATAAAAAATAGGATTAAATAAAATCTGGAATGTTATTTCGGTATATGAATTATCAGTTAAATTATAATTATCACAACTCTATTCTGAATTAAATACATCTCTAATTAATAAAGAATAAGATTAAATAAAATCTTGAATGTATATCGGTATATGAATTATTTCATTATCAGTTGACAAAATTGCCCACTTGCCTAACTTTTAAGTTTAATACAAATCTTATGGACTACTCCATCTGGGTGTTTCGATTGACGGTGCACATTCCTCTGGACCTCAGTTGGGGATTGATGCTGCACATTTTTTCGGACCTCTCAGTTGGCAATAGGGATTATTGGCACAAGTTTAGTGTCACAACCCTCTAAACCAAAGTAAATAAATAATACTGGTAAAAAAAAAATTGTTACCTAACTTTACATATTATGGATGAATAAATGAACCCATCGCCCATAGTGAAATGTAATGTGTATATGTTTTAACATTCTTACCTATCCATTAACCATGGCAGAATTTAATATGTACATTATTGTTGATTTAAATACTCGCCACCCTCGACATACGAGTTAATCTTTACAGTACGATTATGCTGACATCGATTCATTAACGGATCCTATCTCTTTAATGTTGATTGTCTGAGAGGTGGACAACTGGTCCTGCCTCGAAACATTCTGTCTCTGATCCGGACGTTAATCTCAAGAGTAGGTGGCCGGATTTATTGCTGCAGGTATGGTCTCGATCTCCTCGGGATTACTAAATTGATTAACGATGTAGATTCTATCTACAAATCGAACGGTGTCGGTTTCTTTTGCCAGCTATACACGGGGTGCATAGGGTTTGTGAAACTCATTTGATAATCTTTCGAGGCTTTGCAGTGCCGCATTCGGCTATGGCGATTGTTCCTCCGACGTTTGCCACCCATTTCAGGTTAAGTTTAGTGTATACCTTCTGTGCTGAAGACGATGCGGACTTCCGGCATTCCGCTCTGAAATCTCACTCATTTTATCAGGTAACCCACTTTTCGCCTCACTGTGATTTATTATTAGAGTTTACAATGCTCTGATAAATGTATTTCCGATTTGATTTCTCATCCGTATCGATTTCTTGAACAGGGTTTGGTGATCTACGCGGCGACAGGGGACTATAGCGCCATTACTCCAGAAGGAGCTATTCTTAGGTAAGAACTGTGACCCCTGAAAAGGAATCTAGTTAACTCGGTCAAGAGCCGGAATCGAGCTTTAATTCTTATCTTTCCCTGTCAGGTGATTTTACTGTTTTCTATTGGAGGCATGATCGGATATGGTATTCCTGGCCAAGGAAGCCCTCCATAGATCGATGCCATGGGCTCTGCCCTCATGGGTCTCCCAAAAGTTACCGTGTTGTATTCGCGTTTTAAACAGGACTCCCAATCTTCATTGCTACACGATAGTTGTATTTTTATGATGTAAAGCTTTTGCTTATTTGTTTCTCTCTGGTACTGTATGGAAAACTTACTTGGCGAACCGTTGGGTTTTCACCTCAGCTTGTTTGCGCCTTTTTAGAAGCATTTTGATATAAGTATGGACATTTATATATTTGGTTATTCAATACTGTTTATAGCTCAGCTCTGAGCGGGTATTTGGTTTTTGAGTTCTTTCCTTTTATGTATAAACTCTGAGACTATAGATTACCTTGCCGACCCTATCGAGTTCCGGCAAGGGTTTGTTTATCTATATAATTATTACATGATTTTACACTGAGAGTGGCTGTATTTAAACTGCCGTTACATATGCTTATATTATCTGTTAATCGTTGCATAGTTTTTTCCTCTGAAACATGAGTGTATACTCTCTCGTTCGAACTGCTCTTCATAGGTATATATTGTCCATGGTTTGTATCTTTAATGTGCTTGGTGTTCGAAAATATTGGGTTACATTTCATTATTTCTGTACATATGTTAATGGTCTCGTTTACTTGATTCATTTGCTAAATGCCGGTAAAATGTAACTTCTTTGGGTTTCGCTATAGACTATACCCAATCTGTATGTTACGAATTTTCTCTTTTACAAATGGTTTAACCATAGTATTTACATAATTTTCCACATACTGATATCTTGGACCATTTCGAAGTATTTGCTGAATGTTTTACCGACTTCGTTGAGCTACCAATGTTTTTACATTTGAATGAATAAATCTTTGACCCTTCCACCAAGGGTTTCTAAACGAACTTATCAGTTGTTGTGGTTTATTATACATTATTGCATGGTTACGCTGACTTCCACTGTTGTAGAGAAGAAAGTATTACTTATTACAGGGTAAAACCTCTGATGGTTCAGTGACTGTATGGAGAGTCATTCACACACAGATTCCACGATTCTTGTTATTATTCATTATTGTTCTACCCAGATTGCATGTTATCATTTTCTGTGTTTATTTATGTAGTTACCGATATGAATTTGATGGCTCCTTTCTTCTTTCTTTAATATGACGACGAACTATTTCCCCTTCACTTTTTGTTCGATTTCTAAGGGTTTCAAAAATTGAACGAAAATCTAACCCGAACAGTTCTCTGTTCAGGTTTAATTAAATAATCTGAGTCATTCAATGCTAGTTTAGTTTCTTCATTCCGGACAGAGTATAATTGTTCTCTGTCGGATATCCCGGAACTATCTGTCAGAATACTCTGCTACTTAATTTACAACTTAAATGATATCTTTTAAGGAGAATATGGAAGTTTCTCAGAAATATTAAAACTATAACTGAACTTACCTGTAATACCACGTTCACAGTCTTCCGTGCTTCTCCAGAATGGAGAAAATTTCTTTGTTCCTTGTTATCCTCCCAACCACAAGATTAGTCATCCAGACTGAATCTCTCCCCAAGCTCATTTGCCAGGCCACTGCCTTCGGCAATTATAAAGCACCACTTGTGCATGTGCTATCTGGTCCTCACCAGACTTAGCACTCTCTTTTCTCCTTCAGTGCCTTCTTCTTTTCCCCGTCTGTTCCTTAACAACCCGGGCCTTTTCCTTTTTCCCATTTTTCTATGGGAAGAGGAAAAGCAGTTACGGTTTTCCCCTTACTTGCTGGCAACTGTTTTTTTTTTATCTGGCAAGAAAAGAGAATAACTTTCTCATAGAAAGTTACTATATGTAATTTACTCAATCCACATTCAACCTTTGAATTAATAATATTCTAATCATTTTTAAGAAAAACAATAATCTTTGTTCCATATTTTACCTACAATGGTAATAACAAAAGATTTATTCACATAAACTGTCTGGTCATTACATCTCCTCCCCCTGAGATTGGACACCGTCTCGGTGTCTTTCAGCCATGAACGGATCTGGATAGGTTCTTTTCATTAATTCTTCATCTTCCCAAGTCGCCTCCTCAGGCCCGAAATGTCGCCACTGTATCTTAACTTGGGTAATAGCTCGTTTCCACAGCGACACTTCTCTCCGGTCGAGGATGCTCAACGGTTCGACCATAACCTCTCCTTCCGGTTCGACTTGCATTACACAATTTTTAGTTAGTTTTCTTTCAAAATTAATTCTTCGCCAAATTTTATTGTAACAATAACCCCCACTTGTATATCCTGCCATCGGATTACATGCTTAGGGTCATAAACATATTTCTTTAGTACTGAAACATGGAAAACGTTGTGGACTCGGATGTGACTCGGCAAGGCAAGTTGGTAAGCCACCAGTCCAATCCTTGCCAAAACTTGGAAGGGTCCATAATATCGGGGCGCCAATTTGGCACACCCACTCCACTGTAAAGTACTTCTTTTGGCCTGAATTCTGATATAAACATGGTCCCCAACTTGGTACTCTTTGAACCTTCTTTTCCGATCGGCGAAATTTTTATGTCTATCTTGAGCAGCTTTCAAATTAACACGCACCCTTTTCACCATATCTTCCATTTCCTTAAGCATTTCAGGTCCTAGACTCAATTTATCTTCGGGCCCTCCCCAGCTGGAGGGTGTATGACATTTCCGGCCATACATAACCTCAAATGGGTTCATTTGCGTAGAGGTGTGATACCCATTGTTATACGCGAATTCCACCAGATGTAAATATTCTTCCCACAATGTAGGTTGTTGCATGACATAAGCCCTTAACATGTCCTGTACCACTTGGTTCACTCGTTCCGTCTGTCCATCAGTTTGAGGATGGTATGCTGTGTTGAAATTCAACTGAGTTCCTAAATCAGCAAATCGTGTTTTCCAAAAAGCTGATGTGAACTTCACATCACGATCGGAAATTATCGTTTTTGGAAGTCCATGTAATTTGAACACATTCTTCAGAAAAATATGAGCAATCTGTGCAGCTTTATACGTGGATTGTACAGGTATAAAATGTGCAGCTTTACTCAACTTGTCTACTACCACCATAATGGAATCGTTGTTTTTATTCGTTTTAGGTAACCCACTAATAAAATCCATGGAAATGATTTCCCATTTCCATTCTGGGATGGGTAATGGTTGTAATAATCCTACTGGATGCTGGTGCTCCGCTTTAATCTGCTGGCATTCTAAACACCGTGCCAAGTACTCAGCAATGCTCTTCTTCATTCCCGGCCAAAAATAATCTTTCCGGATCGCAGTAATCATCTTCTGATAACCCGGGTGACTCGCATAATGGCTGATGTGGAATTCATCCATAATCAGATTTTTAATTCTGTTTTGGTTGGGTACATATAACCTTTTCTTGAAATATATTAACCCTGCATCATCTAATTCATATTCTTGTTGGCTTTTTCCACTCGCAAACTATTATATTTGCAGTTTTAGCTGTTGATATTCAACATCTTGGTCTGAAACTTCCTTTATCATTTCCAAAAAGGATCTTTTCCATCCACTAATGGAAATTTCATACAAATTTTGTATTTTCCGACTTAAAGCATCTGCCACTCGGTTTTCTTTTCCCTGTAAATGTTTTATATCAAAATCAAAGCCGCTTAAAAAGTCCACCCACCGTGCTTGTCTAGCGTTTAAAGTGGGCTGGCTAAAATAGTTGGTTAAACTATGGTGGTCGGTGAGCAACAAGAATTTCCTGCCCATAAGATAATGCCGCCACATTTTTAAGGCATTTATGAGAGCAGCCAACTCCAAATCGTAAGCAGAGTATTTATGTTCATGTTCTTTTAATTTTCGAGACTCGTATGCAATCACTTTTCCTTCTTGCATCAAAACGCCTCCTAATCCCTCTTTACTTGCGTCTTTACATACCACATAATCCTTATCAGGATCAGCGATACTCAAAATAGGTATTGTGGTGAGTAGGTGTTTCAATTGCTCGAAGCTTTTCTGGTAGCTTGGGGTCCAATGAAACATCTTTCCCTTTTTCTGTAATGAAGTAATGGGAAAAGCCACTTTAGAAAAGCCTTCCACAAACCTCCTATAATATCCAGCTAATCCCATGAAGGATCGGACATCCGCTACATCTTTTGGTATAGGCCACTCCATTATGGCCTTTATCTTTTCCGGGTCCACCGCAATTCCATCCTTTGTGATTACGTGACCCAAATATTGGATTTCTTCTTTAAAGAAATCACACTTACTAAACTTAGCGTATAGCTGATGTTCTCGAAGGGTCTGTAATACCATTCTGAGATGTTCATAGTGTTCCTCGATGGTGCGGGAATATATTAATATGTCGTCAATAAATATCAGCACGAATCGATCCAAATAACGATGAAAAATATTGTTCATTAAACACATGAAAGTTGAAGGGGCGTTGGTTAACCCGAACGGCAAGAAAAACAAATTCGTAGTGACCATACCTTGTTCTAAAAGTTGTTTTAGCGATATCTTCTTCTTTAATTCGGATCTGATGGTAGCCTGATCGCAGATCGATCTTAGAGAGCATCGTCGCACCTTTCACTCGATCAAATAGGTCATTGATCCATGGTAAAGGATATTTATTTTTGATGGTCAACTTATTCAACTGTCGGTAATAAATGCACGTCCGAAGGGTTCCGTCCTTTTTCTTGACAAATAGTACTGGGGCTCCCCATGGAGACACGCTAGGACGAATGTAGTCTTTATCTAGTAACTCCTGCAATTGCATTTTTAATTATGTCAGTTTGGGTACACTCATTCTATAGGGTGCTCGTGATACTGGTGCTGCACCTGGTACCAACTGAATGGTAAAATCTATGTTTTTGCTTGGCGGTAATCCAGGAATTTCTTCCGGGAATACATCTATAAATTCTCATATTACAGGAATATTGTCCAAAGTAGTTGTTTTATCCTTAGAATCCACATAACCCACCTGGATGGCGTAGACCTAGCACCCTTTCCATATACATTTTACCAGTTGGGTTGCGGTTATTAGTCGAACCTGCACTGGTCGTTTAATTCCCTGCATTTCTTTCCTGATTCCTTGTTGATCTCTAAAGTAGATAATATTGGTTTTACAATCAACTAATGACCAGTGCTTTTCCAACCAGTCCATACCGATTAGAATGTCATAGGAGCCAAGGGGAAGCACGTTCAAGTCAGCCATTACTGGCTGACCTGCTATAGTGAAAGAGCAGTCATTAACTTTGGCTATCACTCGCCTTTTGGCTCCTGTAGCTAATTGTACCAGCTATGGGTTTTTAAATTTAACAGATTGTAAATTACAACATTCCACCACCTTTGGGCTCACATAACTTAGTGTCGCTCCAGGGTCAATTAAAACAGCTATAGTAAGGTCTGAGATTTTACCTTTGAATTCGACCATGGTTGGCTGATATTCTGCCTGCCAGTCTTCCAAAGCCGCATTAATCCTAGGTACACTACGTCCAACTTCGCCGACTGTTGAGGCTTCGTGAATTTGGGATAATTGTTCATTCCCTTTTCGCTGTGGACAGTTTTTAATGTAATGGGGTCCCCCGCAACCCCAGCATTGCACCGGGGGCCTTGTTGCCCCTTCACTGTCCAACCTTGCTTGTTGTTCGCTGACTTTGGACTCATTTGTAGTTCTAAATTTGGACGTAGTTCTTGCTGCAATTCTGCTGTTTGGTCCTTTGCCATTCCCCTTACTTCCATTGCTGCAATTTCCTTTGTTGTTTCCAACTGATTTAAAGCTCTTTTTCTCATTCCATTTTCTGCCAGCAGCTTCCCCTTTTTGCTTACTTTGTTGATAACAGATTCTAGCCTTACGGATTACCTCATCCATTGACTTTGGATTGTCAAATTCAATCCTCTCCCACATATATGGTGGTAAGCTGCTAACAAATCGTTGCACCTTTTTTTTTTTCCTCCCTTATATATGGCACGTAGCAGAGTAAGGAAGTAAAATGGGTGATGAATTCGTCCATAGTCTGCTGCCCTAATCGCAAATCATGGAACTCTTCTGCCTTTTCATCGTAGAAGTGCTCAGTTAAATATCTCTCCTTAAAATACCTTTGAAAATTATCCCAAGTAATGGTCTGCTCAGTAACTACTTTTACAATCTTCACCTCCTCCCACCATAAGGTGGCCTTTCCCTGTAATGGAAAAATAGCCAATCGTGCTTTAAGATTGTGGTCATATTCATAAAGCTGAAAACACTTGTTCATGTTGATTAACCATGCTTCAGCTGCTTCTTCTTGTTCTCCGTCAAAATGTGGTGGCTTAATCTTGCAGAATTCTCCTTACAGTTCCACCCTTTGTCTTTTCGAGGTTTGTTGTTCAAATGCATTATCAGAACGTTCCTCCTGCTCCTCCGATCTTTCGGGGGGTATATGATGGTTCTGTTCTTCAGACATTCTCTGTTGTTCTGCACTAGGATTAACTGGTGGTTGATTCTGTCTGTCGAACAAACATTTCAAAATTCTTTCTTGTTCTATCGTTAATTGGGCATTGTCTTCTCGCAGTCGAGCCATCTCGTTCTTAAGCTCCTGTACTGTTTCCAGAATTGCTTGATTTGTGATTCTGGCCTCTTCCCCAAGTTGCACCCACAGTTCTGGATTATTTTCGGGGCCAGGTACGCCCTGTCCCATCACAGGTCATCGAGATGTATTATCTGCCCTCCTCATGTTGCAGTTCTCGGAACCCTGATCCTGTACTTCATCATAAAAAAAATTCAACGGTAGTAATGAGAATGATCTTAACATACTACTAAATGTTTATACATTTTATACAGTGTCTTTATATGTCATTTCTATCTTACCTAGAGGCCTCAGTTCTGTAACTGGGCTCTGATACCACATGTCACAACCCTCTAAACCAAAGTAAATAACTAACACCGGTAAAAAAAAAAATTGTTGCCTAAATTTACATATTATGGATGGATAAATGAACCCATCGCCCATAGCGAAATGTAATGTGTATATGTTTTAACATTCTTACCCATCCATTAACCATGGCGGAATGTAATATGTACATTATTGTTGATTTAAATACTCGCCACCCTCGGCATATGAGTTAATCTTTACAGTACGATTATGTTGACAGCGATCCATTAACGGATCCTATCTCTTTAATGTTGATTGTCTGAGAGGTGGACAACTGGTCCTGCCTCGAAACATTCCATCTCTGATCCGGACGTCGATCTCAGGAGTAGGTGGCCAGATTTATTGCTGCAGGTATGGTCTCGATCTCCTCGGGATTACTAAATTGATTAACGATGTAGATTCAATCTACAAATCGAATAGTGTTGGTTTCTTTTGCCAGCTATAGAAGGGGTGCATAGGGTTTGTGAAACTCTTTTGATAATCTTTTGAGGCTTTGCAGTGCCGCATTCGGCTATGGCGATTGTTCCTCCGACGTTTGCCACCTATTTCGGGTTAAGTTTAGTGTATACCTTCTGTGCTTAAGGCAATGCGGACTTCCGACATTCCTCTCTGAAATCTCACTCATTTTATCAGGTAACCCCCTTTTCGCCTCACTGTGATTTATTATTAGAGTTTACAATGCTCTGATAAATGTATTTCCGGTTTGATTTCTCATCCGTATCGATTTCTTGAACAGGGTTTGGTGATCTACGTGGCAGCAGGGGACTACAGCACCATTACTCCAGAAGGAGCTATTCTCAAGTAAGAACTGTGACCCCTGAAAAGGAATCTAGTTAACTCGGTCAAGAGCCGGAATCGAGCTTTAATTCTTATCTTTCCCTGTCAGGTGATTTTACCGTTTTCTATTGGAGGCATGATCGGATATGGTATTCCTGGCCAAGGAAACCCTCCATAGATCGATGCCATGGGCTCTGCCCTCATGGGTCTCCCAAAAGTTGCCATGTTGTATTCGCGTTTTAAACAAGGCTCCCAATCTTCATTGCTACACAATAGTTGTATTTTTATGATGTAAAGCTTCTGGTTATTTGTTTCTCTCTGGTACTGTATGGAAAACTTACTTGGCGAACCGCTGGGTTTTCACCTCAGCCTGGTTGCGCCTTTTTAGAAGCATTTTGATATAAGTATGAACATTTATATATTTGGTTATTCACTACTGTTTATAGCTCAGCTTCGAGTGGGTATTTGGTTTCTGAGTTCTTTCCTTTTATGAATAAACTTTGAGACTATAGATTACCTTGCCGACCCTATCGAGTTCCGGCAAGAGTTTGTTTATCTATATAATTATTGCATGATTTTACACTAAGAGTGGCTGTATTTAAACTGCCGTTACATATGCTTATATTATTTGTTAATCGTTGCATAGTTTTTTCCTCTGAAACTTGAGTGTATACTCTCGTTCGAACTGCTGTTCATAGGTATATATTGTTTGTGGTTTGTATCCTTAATGTGCTCGGCGTTCAGAAATATTGGGTTACATTTCATTATTTCTGTTCATATGTTAATGGTCTCGTTTTTTTGATTCATTTGCTAAATGCCGGTAAAATGTAACTTCTTTGGGTTTCGCTATAGACTATACCCAATCTGTATGTTACGAATTTTCACTTTTACAGAAGGTTTAACCATAGTATTTACATAATTTTCCACATACTGATATCTTGGACCATTTTGAAGTATTTGCTTAATGTTTTACACACTTCGTTGAGCTACCGATGTTTTTACATTTGAATGAATAAATCTTTGACCCTTTCACCAAGGGTTTCTAAACGAACTTATCCGTTTCTGTGGTTTATTATACACTATTGCATGGTTACGCTAGCTTCCACTGTCGTAGAGAAGAAAGTATTACTTATTACAGGGTAAAACCTCTGATGGTTCGATGACTGTATGGAGAGTCATTCACACACAGATTCCACAATTCTTGTTATTATTCATTATTGTTCTACCCAGATTGCCTGTTATCATTTTCTGTGTTTATTTATGTAGTTACAGATATGAATTTTATGGCTCCTTTCTTCTTTCTTTAATATGACGACTTACTGTTTCCCCTCCACTATTTGTTCGGTTTCTAAGGGTTTCAGAAATTGAACGAAAATCTAACCCGAACAGTTCTCTGGTCAAGTTTAATAAAATAATCTGAGTCATTCGATGCTAGTTTAATTTCTTCACTCCGGACAGAGTATAATTGTTCTCTGTCCGATATCCCAGAACTATCTGTCAGAATACTCTGCTACTTAATTTACAACTTAAATGATATCTTTTAAGGAGAATATGGAAGTTTCTCAGAAATATTAAAACTATAACTATACGTACTTGTAATACCACGTTCACAGTCTTCTGTGCTTCTCCAGAATGGAGAAAATTGCTCCGTTGCTTGTTATCCTCCCAACCACGAGATTAGTCATCTAGACTGAATCTCCCCCCAAGCTCATTTGCCAGGCGAGTGCCTTCAGCAATTATAAAGCACCACTTGTGCCTGTGCTATCTGGTCCTCACCAGACTTAGCACTCTCTTTTCTCCTTCAGTGCCTTCTTCTTTTCCCCGTCTGTTCCTTAACAACCCGGGCCTTTTCCTTTTTCCCATTTTTCTATGGTAAGAGGAAAAGCAGTTAGGGTTTTCCCCTCACTTGCTGGCAACTGTTTTTTTTATCTGGCAAGAAAAGAGAATAACTTTCTCATAGAAATTTACTATATGTAATTTACTCAATCCATATTCAACCTTTGAATTAATAATATTCTAATCATTTTTAAGAAAAACAATAATCTATGTTCCATATTTTACCTACAATGGTAATAACAGAAGATTTATTCACATAAACTGTGTGGTCATTACATTAGGTAACGAGGGTATTTATGTAGGTTTGGTGTTTTCGGTATTTTTTCTTTGTCTATGGCCATTTCCAAGCTGATTCTCTTGTTTTGATTCTCTTGTTTTGTTTTATATAATATAGTGATATAAAATGTTTCTATTTACCAACAAAATCTATTAAGTGTATAAATTTGCATGGTCTTAATCTCTCCCCTCTAATATTTTAATTATCACAATTTTATTACATTATGTTAATGGACTATTTGATTGATTATTGATAAACTCTTTCGTTAACTTGTTAATACTCATATTTTATTTAATTGATTTAGTTATATATATATATGTAACTTGTAGTATTATTATATTTCAGAATTCCAAATAAGCCAAAGTACCTTACATTTAAATATGGCTCTAATTCAAAGTTTTATATATATATATATAAAAGTAAGAAACATGTAGTATTATTATATTTTAAAATTAGAAACAAGTCAAGTATTTTACATTCAGATATTGTTTTGATTGAAAGTTTTCTAGAGTTGATTTAGAGAAATTATATTCATACTCCGGATATTTATTACTATTTTATATACATCATTTAAATTGTAACACTTCCCAAAAAAAACTTATAGAGTTTGACAAAATTACATAACCTACCATCTACCTATAAAAAGAAATCATCTACCCACTACGTTCCAGCTTCTCTGGTGGACTTCCTCCTAAGTCGCGTCGTCGTTATGTTCGGGAAATATATTCATTCCAGACCCTTGTCCTTCCTCCCCAACTACTCGATTCTCCCAGCTCAAAGACCTCCTTTAGCATGCCAATTGTCGCTGCTTCAACCATATCCTCCATGCTATCAACCTTGAAATTTAAATTGGGCATTTTTGTGTTGAGGCGATCCATAGACTTCTGAAATAACTCCAAATCCTTCTCAAATGAAGCGAGATGAGACATCACCATTGTGATTGTATCACAGGCCTCCTTTGCTACATGTTCTCCATTTTTTCCCATCATGGTCGCTATGTCTCTTGTGGACGATGTTCCCTGTTCCTCCATACTGGTGTTGCTTCCGTTGATTCTGGTAGAGGCCATTTTGAGAGCAATCCTTCCATGTATGCGTATAACCCTTAGATTTAACTGCTTCGTCGAGCTCCTTAAAACGATGTTATGTTCCTTATCAAATTATCTCCACATCCTCTTGCATTGAATAGTATTCCTAAACTGTTGATCGAACTCAGAACAAGCCTCCATCCATGCAACCGCCAATTTGAGTTCAAGTTGAATTGCTACTACTCAACGCAGCTAAAATGGTGTACTAATTCTGCATTCCCAAATTTCGGCATTTAATGTTATTCCATTTGTTTTCCATTTGGCCATCATTATGGCACTTAATTCTTTGTGCCTCCATATGGAATTGTAATATCCCAGCTGCATACCTCAACTCTCGGGAGAGTCTTGCCAAACGTCGAACCAATAGATGGGAGAGCCTGTTCCGTCGTCTTTAATGTTAGATTTATTCCAATTATCACCTTAAGCCATATCTTGTAGATGTTAATATGAAAATGCCTTGGTCTAAGGTAATGCCTCTATTGGCCTGACAATCTGCCTCCTGATTGTTCTCTTATTTTACATGGAAAAAAATATAACTTCCAATTTATTTAGAAGAATCCTTCATCCTTATCTTTAGGAACAATCTGCCTCCTGATTGTTTTCTTATTTTACATGGAAAAAAATATAATCTTCTAATTTATTTGGAAGAATCCATGTCTTTAGGAACACGGCAGAAAGTTCAGAGTCTTTTTTAAGCCTAATCTAAGAAAGCATTTGGATAATAATCATTGAATCTCTAATTTTTGGATAATAATCATTGAATCTCTAATTATACATATTTCTCGCATACCTTTGGATAGAGTAATTTTTAATCTTTTGGAGAGTGATAAAACTTCAAACTTGATTATTAGTAGCAGTTCCCAATTCCATATACACCTTGTTTCTATTTTTCCATGAGAGTTATAAAACACATATTAAATCTAAATATTCTACCATACTTGTAACCTCAATTTTAACAAGATTGTTTAAAAATTTTGAATGACAAAATTATTTACTAAAATATTTAATTTTAACGATAATATGTGATTTTCGTAAAATATTTATATTTTAATAACAATATTGTTGAAGATTATATATATATAATTAATTTAAAGTATATACAAATTGAATGGATGGATTTTTTTAAATTAAAATGATTATTTTCATATTAGTAATGGTTATAATTTGCATTGGACTTTAGATAATATTTGTTTTTTATATAATTATTATTATTTTAATTATATTTTAAATGATTTGTAATTTAAATTCAAATATAAATTATAAGTTTATAATATAAATATCAGGTGTAAAATATAATTAATTTATTTTGTTGGATAAATACCTATATTAGTCAAATGAGTTTAGTTAAGTGATATGGTTCATAATATTTTTTATTAAATAACACAATTGACATTTATAAAAACAGTGGTTTCTATGAAATTAAGAATGGTGTTTAATAAAAATATATTCATTATATTTAAAAATATATTATATAAAATAAAAAATAATATTATTTTTTATAGTTATTTTAATATTAATTAAATAAAATATTAAAAAAATTATATGAAAAATATATACTTTGAATTGATTTTCTCTTTCCAGAAAAGTAAAAATAAAATTTAGCAATAGTAACCCGAGTTGTCTTTACTTAGACTTTTTGGAGGTTTTTCAGGTAGGTTTTTCTCCTCTAATTTCTTTAAAAGCTGGCAGGAATTTATGAAATTACAAGATTGATGCTTAGCTTTTCCACAAAGTTTCTTAATTGTGTTGAATCCATATATATACTCAAAAAACTAGTTTAAATAACACAAATCAAGATTTCACTCCATTTTTCCATTAAATTCTAACACCAAAAATTCTAAAAAATCACACTCAAAACAACTCCATCACAACTTCTCTGGTTAAAAAAATAAATCAACTTCTTTACTCATGTATCTGATTTCTATTAAATAAAGTTTTGAAAACAATTTAAAATTTTACTAAAAATCTTGAAAAAAAAATATATATACGTGCTTTTACATTCTCATGATAGATAATCGTGAGTTTTGATGTTATCGTTGTTGTGATGTAGTTTGTTATTTCTTTTTAAGTTTTAAAAAATGATTTTATCTTTCTTGTTATTTAAAGTATTGAGCTATCTTTGAGGTTACGATGATTGGTTTTTCTTAATAAATTATATTATATATAAACTAGGGTAATGTATTGATTTTAAACTTTATGTTTAGTTGATAGCTCGATATTGGGGGTATAATTCATTTTTGTCATAAATTCTAAGAATATTAATTTAAATTGTATCAAAATTGTTTTCCGAATGTATCAAAATTATTTTCCGTTGCGGGACGTTAATCTGATAAACAAAGAAAAGGTTTTTTTGGTGTTGAAAAGCTTTCAAAAAATCCCAAAATAATGAAAAAATACAAAATATCCAAATTATTTGAAACTTAAACTGATGAAAGAAAGAATGATTTTAATTGGCCATCAACTTTTAATGCACCAAAGTTCAATATGAAACTTTTATTAGCAAGTTTATGTGATTCTTTACTTTTTTACTTTTACCTATAATACATGAAATAGTTACCCAATGGGATTTCTTTATGATGTGAGCAAATAGAGATTGCAATATCTTATTCCTGGGAGAGAAGGCTCCAACAAAATAAGAAAAGGAACATTATTTTATTTAACAATAAGGAGGCTTTACAGAAAACAATAGGTTGAACTACTTGATTGTTTTTTATCTTTCCTAAACTGCATGAGTACTTCAATACTTTAGTTTGTTAAGTATCCCTTTCTGTCCTGCCACCTTTGGATTCCTTTTTGAGGCACCATCAAATTTGAGGAAAAATCTTGATAGATGCGTCTTCCAAATTTCTAATGGCTTCCCATGAGGTAAAGTTTCCATTTTTCCTATGAGACCTTTTTGTAGTAGAACCCGAGCCAAATTGATTTCCTTTGGAAGGGAGAGTTTTTAGATCAACTCAGATTACTTGGCATTAATAACTTATAGAGAGGCTACTTTAGAAGCGCTTTTCAGTGCACAAATGTAAATCTATCACATAAAATAGAAGCAATGAAAAATTTTCAAAAAATACCACTATCTTCATTTATGATTCTTTTTCAAAAGGGTACCCATGGTTTTTCAATTGATTTAAATAGTTGAAATTTTTTTTACATGAACACATGTATGCAAAATACAATTGAAATATTACTTTGACAACTTCAAAAAATAATAAAAAATATTATTTTGCATAAAGAAATTAAAATTTTAATATGAAATATTGTTCTCTCCATGATCTAATATCTCTCTCACACCCCTCCTACACATATATCCTATCTCTTAAGACGGCACAAAATTTTCAAGCACAAGCATTGCATTTAATGGAAAATTGACAAATTATAGGATACTAAATTTTGCTACAAAAAATATCATTAAAACAACAACATAATTCTATACAAATTATCTTTTTACTTTGAAGCAAAATTCACAATGCTTATATGAATTTTGAAAGCTTCAATTCTATAAAAGAGAAAAAAATTGAACTTCATCCTCACATTTGGCCTAAAAATGTAATTCATCTTCATACATTCACCCATAAGTAAATAATGAAATTTCTGTATGGGCTGTTCCACAGGTTTAGAGTATTTCCAATAAATTGACTTTCAACATTGTTATCATATTATCTTGGATATTATAAAATATTATATCCTTACCTTCCGATTAGTGAAATACTTTGTTAAAACGACAAACAAATTTATAAAATATTAAAAAAATAATACTATATAAATTATATAAAATATTAAAAAATAATACTACTATATAAATTTATTATAATAAAAATATAAAATCTTAAAAATTTGAATTTATTTTTAAATTAAATATAACTATTTTAACAATCTAAAATTTAATTTTCAACAAAGTATTATTTGTGTAAATTTCGATAAAAATTTACTCCGTAACTGCTATGAATAAATTTAGATATGCGATGAAAGGAGTTAGAGGTGGAGGAGGTTCTCGGATTAAATCAGTTACAACAAAAGTGGCATACGCCTTACGTTTTCGCTACTCTTTGCCGTTGAAGTCAATAGGGGCATGGCAACATCCGTGAAGCAACTTTACTCAATTCTAGTTTTCAAAAATAGATGCATTGTGATTCGTATCGAAGACCTCGACTCTAATGGAAACCAAGTATCCAAGAAGTTATCACAAATTGTCTCACACATTTTAACAATAAATCAATGATTTTTGGGAATACCGTGATGCTTACAGTAGCTTTTTTTTCATAAATTATTTGAAATAATGTTTACAAATAGTAGGGGAGAGATTCCTATTCTTGTGCAGGGACCAGTAGTTGATATAATACTGGTCCCACCAAACCACCAGTGATTAAGACTTTTGAAACCAAAATTTAAACAGAAATAAATAACATTATGTTTAAATAAGTTTTAAATTATGTCCAAAAATCACCCATATATTGACTGGGCCCACCACTGTCCATAAATAGTATTTAACTATTTAATATTGCAAAACATATTGACCCAAGTAGAAAACAGCTAGAGCCATAAAGGCTTCCAAACTGGTCTATTCCAGAAGTACAAAACAACAGTCACTTCAACCCCCACTCATCAGAACTGCAACTTTGCATTCCAAATAAATATGCCTGCCTGCACATAACAAAAGGAATGTATGTCAGCCATAACTGCTGTGTTGTTCAACAACTAAACACCCTATGTTCAATAAATGACACCCAACCCAACAACAATTAAATCCAATTTGTTCAATAAATGACACCCAACCCAATAACAATTAAATCCA
>APFE031043877.1:0-22345 GCA_000404065.3 Pinus taeda | reverse complement strand
TTCAAAGTATGAAAGCCAGTTTTAAATGATAGATTCTGAAAGTACCAAGGTCAACTGAAAAAGGTTCTAAATAGCACAAGAAACGCAAGGTAATTGAAGATCATTCTGACCATGAAATTCAGAAGAGACGAGTTATTATGATTAAAAAATTTGTTTTCTAAATCATGTCAATCGATCATTCTGACCATGAAATTCAGAAGAGACGAGTTATTATGATTAAAAGATTTGTTTTCTAAATCATGTCAATCAAACTCAAGAAACAAAAACAAGTCAATAGACTTTGTTTCAAAAACATAATTATATGTTGTTAATATACTCTGTTTTAAGAGATTTCAATAATGAATAACGGTTGAAATCAATTCATATCAATCCAAAGCAGGCATGGATATTTGCATGAGTTTGGTTTATAAGTCCAATTACAATAATTATGTTTTTTGAAATGAGATTTCAATACATGGATTTTCAAAGTATGAAAGCCAGTTTTAAATGGTAGATTCTGAAAGTACCAAGGTCAACTGGAAAAGGTTCTAAATAGCACAAGAAACGCAAGGTAATTGAAGATCATTCTGACCATGAAATTCAGAAGAGACGAGTTATTATGATTAAAAGATTTGTTTTCTAAATCATGTCAATCGATCATTCTGACCATGAAATTCAGAAGAGACGAGCTATTATGATTAAAAGATTTGTTTTCTAAATCATGTCAATCAAACTCAAGAAACAAAAACAAGTCAATAGACTTTGTTTCGAAAACATAATTATACGTTGTTAATATACTCTCTTTTAAGAGATTTCAATAATGAATAACGGTTGAAATCAATTCATATCAATCCAAAGCAGGCATGGATATTTGCATGAGTTTGGTTTATAAGTCCAATTCCTACGCAGAGGTCAACTAAGCTGAGTGTTGCCCATTAACGCAGATAAAAGGAAAGAAAATAATGGCTTAGGGACCCTACAAATATATCACTATTATCAACATAACTACTGAGAGACACTGGAGTTACAGGTTGAAAACACCAACAGTCCGACTCAAGCAAATATCGAACCTATTTCTTCATGAAGAACGGTCAATCTCTCTGCATGCATTATCGGGCATTTCAACTCTAACAAAACCCTGACAAGGAAACTCTAACAAAACCCTGACAAAACTCTAACAAAACCCTGACAAGGATTTAATCCTATAAAGTTTGCTAGTAAAAGCTGAGCGATATTAAGGAAATAAAAGAGTAGAAGCTTTGTTCATAAAACAGTAAACCCTACCCATTTCTGGACTATATAAACTCATCAGCTGTAAAAACAAAATAACCTTCAAATAGAGATGCACCGTCACAAAATACTGCCATAAAATTAAACAGAGATAAACCCTAAACCCATAGAATGCCTAAAACCCTAAACCCTCAAAAAATTGCTCAAAATACTGCCATAAAATTAAACAGAGCTAAACCCTAATAAAATGTCCACGGCTTCCATACAAATGTCCACGGCTTCCATACAACATTGTACCAGTCATCCGCTGTAATGAATAACCAAGCATTACCATTCAGCGGGATACTACACTGTTTCCCTAATTATGATGTCAACTAAGAGCTCACCGAACAACGCTCAACAAAGGCATTACAGTCATAGGAACATAAGTCCAAGTCAATGCCAAAATGCCAAAATAGAATGCCAGAATGCCAAAACAGACAGACAGACAGAATGCCAAATTATGATGTCAACTAAGAGCTCACCGAACAATGCTCAACAAAGGCATTACAGTCAAAGGAACATAAGCCCAAGTCAATGCCAAAATGCCAAAACAGAATGCCAGAATGCCAAAACAGACAGACAAACAGAATGCCAAAACAGACAGACAGACATAAAATGCCAAAACAGATCACAAAATATCCTGTTAGAGTGGTTGTGTTGAAAAACACAGAGATTAAAGCTGGTAGGATTAAAAATCCTACCGGTTACAGGCCATGGATGGTCGCCGACCTCCCCCACCTTCCCCACAGCTCGCCAGACCTTCTCCACACCTGCAACGTACTTTTCCACACCTGCAACAGGAAGAAAAAGCCATTAGAAGCCATTAGAGATAAAAAAAACAACCAAAAACAGCCTAAAAATGCATTCTTACCTCAAGCTCAGTAGAATGGCGACCGACTCCTCCCCAAACAACAAAATCGCCGAATAAGACCACCACCAGAGAAAGGCTAAACAACCGGCATTCCATGTTAAACAACTTGCATTCCAGTTCCACCAAGAAATCCAAGCGGAGGCGCACAAGAAAAGCAGAACCGTTGTCCCAGCCAGAAACCCAGAAACTCCATCAAACACAGTTACCATTTCAATAATAAACGACTCTGCACGCAACAATACAAACCGACTCAACCCAACACAGCGTTCCCCCAAAACAACAGCTAACCACCATGCGCGCAGGTTACAGGGCCGTCCCGCGCCATCTTCGGCGGGGGGCTTCGCCCAACTACCGGTCGCGAGCAGAAAGACGCAGGGAAAATGGAACATCGTCGAAATGAGCCCAGACCAACCTCCAAAACGGCGCGAATGACTTGTTTTAATGCAGCATGTGATAGCCCACACGGCCAGCTCCACGGTGGACAGGTGTCGTACCGGAGCCATGTGGGTTGACGCGTGTAAATTTGACGTGGCGGGGAGGGCGCACATGTATTGGCGACCCTCCCCTATATAATTAAGATTGATTCGTTGGTTCTTAGAGTTTTGTTGAGGTGTTTTTAACAATATTTTTTAATTGGAATCTGTTAAATCTTATTAGCAATATTTATATAGTTTGTAATTTAATTTTGTAAAGAAATATATAAATTGTTTTGAGTGAATTAATTCACCACAGCTACTCCTCACATTTCTAATTTGGTAATAAAGTCTGATCTCGCTTAATTCCCGTATGGGAAGTTCAGGAAAATGTGAGAGGCATGGAAGTTAATTAGGGAAAATGTGAGCATGGAAGTTATTTCGGGGAGGCATGGAAGTTAATTCGGAGTAGATAAGTAGATAAGTAGGACAAGTAGGAGAATAACTGTGTATTGTTTTTATGTAATATAAAATTACTGTGTAGTTGCGCGATGTATCCTGTTTAGAATGGTGAATCACAAGCTTTAGAGCATCGGCGTGAGTGCGAGCATGAGGACCGTGAGTTCTATTGGTTACTTTTGAGAGAATTGTGAACCGGTGTTGAAGCCAGAGATCTTGTCATTTCCATTGTTGTTGTTTCTCTTGGTTCCCTTGGAGTGGACCCACGACAAGTTAGTGAGGCAATCGTCGTATGCAGGAAAGCAGTGTTTGGGAGCAAGCCTGTAATTAACAGAGGAAATTTTCTCTCGCAACAGTGGCCAGTATTATAGATTGTGTAATAGATTGTGTGGAAACAAAGTTAAACCGTTATATGTGAGATTTTTGCTATCTATGTTATATATAAATGTCTTCCAGATTAATCATATTATTAAGATTTAATAAATTTTTTGAACTAATTAATATGATTTATACAGACTTTTGAACCCATGATGAAGGCACTTCCATAAGAAAAACATGCATGCTTAGGCTCTCTCTTAATCAGTTTGAATCATGATTATCAAATTCAAATTCGATTCCATACGAAAATAATTAGATTACGCAATATACCTCTTAACTATAACCTTATAAATAAATAATTTTTTAAATTAAATTAAAAAATATAAAATAATTTTTTAAATTAAATTAAAAATTTCATACTTTAAGTAGTTAAAATTATTCTCTATTAAATATTATAAAATTAAAGCTATTAAAATTATATATATATAAATATTAGATAAATTTATCCAAACACATAATTATATCATTTTCTAACTCCATTATTAATTAATAACTAAAAAATAGTAAACCTCACAGTGTAGACTAGCCTTCCCAGCCAGTAGCCTTAAAAGCACACTGCTAAGGATTTGTTTATGTCTCTAATTCTGTTTGCTGCACTTTCAAGTAAATCAATCGGATGGAAGCACACCCAAACCGTAACATAGAGCAACCTGCATGGACACATGTTGGCTAAGCATTCTCTACTCGAGTAAGGGAAATTAGAAATGCTCTCTAGTCGGTGGGAATACTACTAGCCTCACCCTCCTTAATAATTCTAACTCCATCCACGCCAGTTCTATAATCTAGGTGAAGAAACCACAGCTAATATATTTCCCTCGAATCGAATTTAACCTTATTAATCACCGAACTGAATCGAACTGCCCGAATATTCGAATTTTTCAAGCCGATTCGGCCGAATTTGGTAACTATGGTTTGAATTTTTCAAGCCGATTCGGCCGAATTTGGTAACTATGGTTTGAATGGGAGGAAGACAGATTCACAAGCACAGGATGGAGTGAGGACAAAGCCAATTTTGACTTGCGAAACTTAAATCTTGGATGACACTTGTGGATTGATTGTGCAAGCTTTTTTTCTTTGCTTTCGACTTTCAGTAATATGCAGTAGTGGCGCTCGCTTAGCCGGTAACCATATTGAGTCTCTGGGAACCATTTATCGACTCCATCATCCTCGACAACCACGACATCAGGAACCCTAGCGTACTCACCCTCTGAGTCTGCGGCGTGTAGGAACAACTCACAGGGTACAACCCACTCATTTTTTTGTGTCCAGCTTAAACCTTATTCAATTGGCATATAACGAAAATGGAGATGCGACTCAATTTTTTTTGTCAAGCTTAAACCTTATTCAATTGGCATATAAGGAAAATGGAGATCCCTGTAAAGGTGTGCATCTCAGATGCTTTCTTTGTTTATATATTATATAATTGACTATCCCTGAAACAAATATGTGAAAAAGTGTAGGGCGTAAAAGAAAATATGTTATATATCTATATATATATATATGTTGGGCATGCGTTTTAGACTGAGCACACGGCTGTCATAATGGTTTGGCCTTTTGCTTTGCATGTTTCATGGAACACAAAGAACCCCATATTTTGACAGGGCAGCGGAGGAGAAGAACTGATTATCTCCCAGAAGGAACAAGGAAACGTGTAGCTATTGGGTTGACAGTGGATAATTCATGTTTATTTATTTTGTTGTGTGATTGGGGTAGTTTTTCCATTTTGTTGGTAAAGGGTGCATAACTAAGTGATTAACGCAGGAGTATAATTAAATTAGGGGTTGATGTTTGTCCATGCCTAAAGAACATATGTGAGAATTTGATTGTATGAGTTTGTTATATGTTAATGAATCTTATTGTGCTTTAAGTTTCAAGAGAATCAATTACAGGTTACCTTATGAGATCTTTATATTTCAGAAAGGCTAGTTGCATAATTGACTACTGGATATACTTAGTACCAAGACAACTCACCTATATGACGATCATAATTGTAGTTCGTTGCATTTTGATAGATGAGAGTTTGTCTATAAGGTGGTATATTGTTCTTTAGGAGATTGGGAAGCCCCAATTATATAAGGTTACTTTTTAAATGGAGGTCAAGTGACAGCTCAAATATGACGTGGTGAAGAAAGAGCTACGAGATTCCAAAGTGGATGTGTGTTGATAAAGACGAGCCAGAGAGATGAGACTATATGTAATTTATGTTTCTTGTAATAATGTAATGTAAGCATTAAAAGGGAGACTTGGAATAATGTTTACAATAGTATATGAGAGGTAGGATTGATTTGTTGGTTTATAGAGTTTTGTTGAGATATTTTCTCAATAATATTCTCCTTGTTCGAAAATTTTTGGATTTCATGAGCACTATTTATGTGGCTTGTAATTTGGCTTTGCAAAAGAATATACAAATTATTTTGAGTGAATCTTTACACCATAACTTCAACTCAAATTTCTACATAAATCAATGCACAAAGTCAAGAAGCATAGAGCTTCTCTTTTCTGGATTTTTTTAATGTGTACTAAAGCAACCATAACATATATTTGTTAAGTGGGGACCCGCAAAGTAAGTAGATTAGAACATCCCCAAAGCGCTCCAAGGTTGAAAGAGCATAACAGTAAGGAGATTCCAACATTATTAAAGGAGCCAAAATATCCACAATAAGTCCGAACAAGTCATTTTACTCACATCTTAATTCCCTAGATTGTTTATATCCCTTTCTCTACATCAGAAGGAGGATTTACATTGGTGAGCGAAAAATATTCTTGTTTCCATTGTAATTTACTTGCTGCTTAATTGGCTGGATTTTTTATGCCCCTTTCTCTACATGACGAGGATTGGCATTGGTGAGCAAAAACTATTCTTATGTCTATTATAAATTTTGGGAATATCTCGAAGATAAAGATAGATGTCAAATAATTAATCTCTTTCTTCATGGTTGAATTCCCAGATATTGTAAAAATCTACAATCAACATAAATTTAAATTCAGGGGTGACGGACTCATGCAGATCAATGTTCAAGGGTGAGGAACTTGTGCAAATCTTTGTCTTTTGTATACAAAAGTTGTCATCCCTATAAATATTTCTTTGTATTGGAATTCATAAGAGTAGGGGAGAGCCTTCTATTGTTGTGCAGGGACCAATACTAGTTATAGTACTGGTCCCATACATCCATCAAAAAATATTCATAAACTGTCAAAAATATGCACACAAATACTTTATATTAAGTTATATAAGTTATATAATTTAGTCCAATATGGGCCCATATATTGATTGTGCCAACAATGTCAAACACCAAACCTTAACATCACAAGCTGACATGACATAATGTCCCAAGTACCTCCAGCTCTGAATTACCGAATAAGTCAAAATGCACTGCAAAACATTCCATTGAATTCTATTAAGGAGTACATCTATCCCATCAAATAGTCACACATTGATTTCCACTGGAGCAACACATCCCATTGTTCAGTAATACCTACAGAAGAATAGGTGAACTGTGTGCCATCCATACGTACATATGTGTTTAGCAATTTAACCTATTGAAGACAATAAATGGCAACATTCAATTCAAGAATTAGTTCACTAGATGTAATAAATGACACCAACACTTTCAATTCAAGTATTAAACACACCAGCCTTTTCAATTCATGAATTAAACATAGGAAAACACAAGGATCAACCATGAAAGATTATCAGCCATTTGATCAAGTACAAATCAATCCAGACCACATATTTGAATTTGGGAGAAGGTAGTTGATACCAATCTTCCCTACTAATTGAATTCTATATCAAAAAACTATAAAACATCAACTCTTATTGATTGTCATTTCAATCATTCATTCTAGTCATCAGATGTTGGAGACATACAATTAGAGTGTTCAAACACTGTTACATTCATTATATTCATCAGTTACTAGAGACATACAAACACAGTGTGTGCATAATGTTACATTCATTCTATTCATCAACTGCTGGAGAAATATAGCTTTGTTTTTGTTGAATAATGTTATCATTTTTGTTGAGAGACAAGGGTAAATTAAAGGAATTATATCCAATATCACTTGTTAAATAGATCACAAGAGCTGATAAGTGAAACATTTCTATGAGAATAACAAACCCACTAATTTAGAAACCAAATTCAATGTTATTGTAACCTCAAATCTAACCCCTGCAATTCAATATCAGACTACTATAATAGAAAGGAATATCCTTTCATAGTCCTAAAGATGATGCATATGAATTCATAAATTTATAATCTTGAAGATGATGCATCCCATAGTGCAGGATCAAGTTTATTCTTTGAAGGAAATGAAACAAGTCGGAGGACATTTCTGACCTCCTAAAGGGGAATGGCCTAGGAATTTTATGAATTCAAAGAGAAAATTTTGATGTGAGGCATATTATCTGTTTGGTTAGAGAAGCATTTATAAATCAATAACAAACTCACTAATTTAGAAATTCTCGTTTAGTTATTAGAATATCAAATTAAGACGAGATAACTACAAGATTTTGCAAGAGGAGAACTACAAGGAATTAGACAATTGAGATGCAACAAATAATCATTTATTTCGGTATGAGGAATAATATGAGCAAGGTGTTTAAGATCCTACAGACTGGCCCATAGACATTAAATTTCTATTTAATGATGATGATAAGGTAGAGGTAGTAGATGACTTTATTTCGCTTGATTCCACTGGTTTGCTCATGATGGGCGAGGAAGAAGCCTGATTTCATTGGTCTGCTCATGATGGGGAGGAAGAAGAAGTGTAGGAGGAGGAAGCATACTTAAATGATTACCATCCCTTTAACGTGTCCACTACTCAGCATAGAATGGTTATGATAATATTGTGACGGATGTGAGAAATAAATATGACCCTCATGGCCTTCTGAAAGTTTTTCAGTTTATTCAATCAATTATATGATTTTCCTATGTTCTTATATTGGTCCTTTCATTCTCCTTCTTACTCGAGTTCATTGTGATGTGCTTTAGTTAGGACCATTTCAGCTGGTCTTACTCCTCTATCTACCAGGCTTCACTTAGGTGCAATGTTTATAACAATATCAAGTTTTCTTTCTTTCTCTCATATCCTTTCCTCAGAGGTTTATAATCTCTTACCATTGGCCTACTATTGCGTTGTTGTATCGGTGGAATAATAACATATTTGTATTTTCTTTTAGTCAATGAAAGGGATGCATATCTAGTGTGCACAACACCCATTCTCTCTCTCTTTCAGTTGTGTGTGCCTTCTTTTTTTTCTAAGGCTTTCACTTGCAAGAACAAAAACAACTACTACTAAACCCTTAGACGTTTAGAATTTGAAAGGGAATAACTACATAAAGAGACTACAACTAAGAACCCTTACTCTTTATAGCTCTTCGTGATAATTCATATTTTTACCAACTAGGAATAAAATGAATGCCCAGAACAAGATGAATGCCAAGAACAATGATTTGAGGACACGAAAAGCTATGTGTGTTGAAGAAATTATGTTATGTAAAAGTTGGTACAAAGAGAAAAAGGAATAGCTCTTCATGATAACTCATTTTTTTACGAACTAGGAATAAAATGAATGCCAAGAACAATGATTTGAGGACACAGAAAGCTAGTTCTATTGAAGGAATTATGTTATGGAAAAGATGTTACAAAAAGAGAAAGGAATAACTCTTCCTCATAACTCATATTTTTACCAACTAGGAATATAATGAATGCCAAGAACAATGATTTGAGGAAATAGAAAGCTATTTGTGTTGAAGAAATTATCTTATGTCAATGATGTTACAAAAATAAAAAGGAATAGCTCTTCCTGATAACTCATATTTTTACCAACTAGCAATAGAATGAATGCCAAGAACAATGATTTGAGGACACAAATGCTATGTGTGTTGAAGAAATTATATTATGTCAAATTTGTTACAAAAAGAAAAAGAATAGCTCTTCCTGATAACTCATATTTTTACAAACTAGGAATAAAGTGAATGCCCAGAACTAAATGAATGCCAAGAATAATGATTTGAGGACACATAAATCTATGTGTGTTGAAAAAATTGTGTTATGTCAAAGTTGTTACAAAAAGAAAAAGGAATAGCTCTTCTTGATAACTCATATTTTCACGAACTAGGAATGAAATGGATGCCAAGAACAAAATGAATGCCAAGAACAATAAGGTATAAAAAGGGAATCTACAATAAGGTAGTCGATATGCTTTCAAGGCCTATTGTATTCATCTGTTATACTCAAGCATAATTATGTTTTGCATGAAAGTTACATATAACAATATGCAAATGATAGTGACTTTCAGGAAGTATATGGAAGCTTGAGTTAAGGAAACCAAATAGAAGAGTTGGATTATCATGTACATAATATTTTGTTGTATCATGATGCAACCCTAAGGCTACACGATCAATATAACTTATCGAGACTTAACTTTCCCTTATTAATAGTCCTTTAAAGTTTTATGCCACATATATGCATCAAAAGCGTTTTATAGGCATCTAGCCTTAAAACCTCCAAATGGATAAAAAATGATCCATCCATCACCTTGCCAAAAAACCCTTTTCAATTAAATATAAGCCCTTTTACTATCAATAACGAAAGGCCTTTGGAAAACCTTAAAACAACGCTTTTTCCCTTTCCGGACCAAATACTCCCAAAATGCCAAAACAAAGGTTTTCCACCTTTTTACACAATTATATGTGCTTTTGCCACATATCAAGATCTGGCCAGTCGGACAACTCATATTCAATCATTGTATCAGCGATTGGACATCTCAGTGATTATATATCGGCATGTCCTGTATCATAGATCCGATGTGATAGCATAATCACTATCGAGCTTTGCAATATACCACTTTACAATATATCACCTCCGCTCCAAACCCCTGATGCGATATGTTGCAATTGGAAATCGCAAAGGTTTGGGGTCTAAGCCTTTGACATAACTCTGCTCTGACCCTAGACCCGATATGACTCAAAACTCCCGTGCATAAAACTTCAAGTCCACAATATAGTTATGCTAAGTGTTTTAGCACAGGTTTCTAGTGTAAAAGGCTTTCGATGATATAACAAAAAAATACAAAGGCAATGTGGGTTTGAGGTTCTAGGGACCTGAGAACACTCGAAATCTCTGCCTAAAGGATTTGAGATACAGATTCTCAATCCAACTGTGATTTACACCCGATACTTAATATATTTGGGTTTCTGCCTTCTAAACTAGTTCAATGGAATGCGCCCGCCAAACGATCCTTTAACACAGTACTTCCCTTAGAACATATGAAAAATGCAGGCTGACATTAAGAGCATTAGAATATAGATAGAAAAATAAACATTCAGGCCTCCACAGGCAGTTACATAACTACACTCGCAACACTGTTATTCACAATAAACAAATGACAGAGCTTTGCCCTTAGGCTAGATTACATAGTCGATGATCTCTCTTTCAAAAACATGTGATCCACTCACTATCCCTATGCTCTCGATTCATGCATCTTCTATGTATATCCACACATAAATGCATAATCACAACTTTGAGCTTCTCTGCCCCTCTCTAGCCTGATTATTCTAGTTAGCAGCCATCTTCTCCTATGCTGCTCGTAGGCTTACAAATGACCACGAATCCTCTCTCTATCTCCACTCTTCTTTCAGAAAAGAAAGGAAACGCATATATGTTAAGTTAACCATCTCCTCCACAATTGGAGGAATAAATTATACATTTAGAATTCAATCCTATCTAATCTAAACAACTAGACTACATGGCTTCATCTCCACGCAGGAAGGATCATTTTCCATTTATTCCCAATTCTGTTCAGAATTAGGCCACTGTTAACTATTACATTTATTTGAAATTAATACAAATTTAACAACCATGTCTTCCTCCAAACTTGCATTAGCGACAACATGTGACCACTCCATCACAATGCTAGCTAGGTCTAGATGCTCCTGCATCAGACTCCCAAAGTTTAAATTAATCATGATCTCCTGATCATGCACTTTGGATCCGTGTCCTCCTGGATCCCATACTTGGTTTGGTAGTCTGTCCTTGGTTACTGATGTCAGTGTTTGTCCCTCAAGTCTCCATCCTTTATGTTGTAACGCCCCATTTATTATGCTCTCACTGTTTTCTACTGTCCTTTTCACATACTTTGTTGTTGTTTTGCTCACTCTAATTTGTAGTTTTCCATTCCATTCACCTATACCATTCCTTCCAGCCAATCTTCCTTTCTTCTTTTGTCCTGTATTTGTTTTACTGGAATGTTGTTGTATGAGTTTCCACAACTCATCCAATTATTTGTGCACTTCACTTCTCATATGTTGAATACTATTCTCCTGCATCTAATTATGTTCTTGAATAAGAACATGATAATTTATCTGTATCCATAACCTTCCATATACATTTCTGAAATGTACAAATGCCTTCTCCATTTATTCTCTGCAAATATTCTAGTTCCTTCTTCTGGTTTCTCATTCATGACTTCATCATTCCTTACTTCAAATTCCATAATATTGGTAACACCACAAATTTCTTGAAAACTCAAAATTCTTCCTGCTTGTTTAGCTACTTGGAATATTTCTTCTTCTAGTAACTTTGTTTATGCACTCTTAAGGATTATGGCATCATATTCTTCTGCATCTGAAATATCATCTTTCATCTTTTCTCCATCAATAAATCCCTGTAGTATAATAGAAATTCTGTTACTATCATCTATTGATCTCATTTCTAGTTCAACACCCCCATACTCTAGATTCAACACCATTTCATTTTTCTGAGACATTTTGATCTCACCCTTCACTAATTTGATATCTTCTTCAGAATTAACTTGTTGGTTCAGATTGGCTTCACATTGCCTTTTTCCTGCATATAAATCTTCATAAGATTCAAGCAATTCATTAAACACAAATACTTTACCTTGCTTCCTCTTCAAAGGACTTGAATTATGCCACAAATCTGCCATCTCATCTAGAAGTTCTCTCAAAAGTTCTGCACAATCTTCACTAACTGCATTGTCCACAATATATGTCTTTAATCCTTATTTACTCTAGCTTTCTTCAAGGTCAATTATCATCAATGACTATTTAATATCTACAAAGTCTTATATATAAATCTTCAATAGCTATCATCTTTTGGCTTCAGTGTTAAACAATTGTGCAATATCTACATAATTTACTACAACTATGTTTAACAGTTGCTTTTCCCTCTGCATCACATAATTATGTGAGTTTTCTTCACTTATGACAACACTAAATAGTTGCCTTACCTCAGTGTATCCTTTGGTCTCAAAATTTCTTTTGACATCCTCCTTTTGACTTATCCTTTGGATGTCATCTGACTAGACATCTTCCTACACTTGGTTGTAACTTACCTCCGTATTCTGCATATGACTATGAGTAGTCATCTCTCCACTTGTTAACATAACGGTTTCCAATAACTTCTTGTCTTTCCTCAAGTTTATATGACCTACAAACACACAACAAATTTCAATTTTCAAAATACAATACCCTTCATTTTCTTTTGATACTTCAAGCACCAATCCTCCATCATAGATCTTCTGGATTTTAGCAGATCCTTCTTGCTGTGACTCCATTTTTCTAAGTATTTCCTTCTTTAACAAAGAAATATGAATTTTTTCAAGTTCCCTGAACTTATTCATCATCTTGCCATTCCACCTTTGTTGCAATAGCTTCCACTTGACCTTTTCTTCATTCTCCATATGTATCTTCAATCTTCACTTGTCTTTCTTTGTACTGCCAGACTAATTTCTGGTTCTTCATTCTGCTGCTAGTTGTTATACTTCTACAATCTAATGCCTTTCTCAAATTCATTCTCATGTAGCTGATCATCCCTTTCAAATTGCTTGTTCTTTCCATATTCATCTTGCTAAATTAATACTTGTCTCCTTCATGTCTCTAAAGACATAACTTCTTTGTTGCTCCTGATCTTTCATCTCACCTTCAAATAATCTCTACTCGATTTCTCTGATTTTAGCATCATATTTATTAATGTTGTCTTCCACACCTTTTCCTCCATCAGGTTATCAAAGCTTCATTTCTCTCAGGTTCCTTGAGCAATCTCTCCAAGAATTCTATTTCCTTGTGAAATCTCTCCAGCAGTTCATCACAATTTCCATTCTCGGCTTCATCCGTTTCCTGGCATTCCTCCTCAGTTGTCATATTTTCTACACTATCATATTGCAAGCATCTTTCATCAATTCCATTAAACAAATTCATTGGTTTACCTTCTTGTAGTACCACTATGGCATCATCATTAGACTTTAGGTCTATATCAACCTCATCTGATTGATTCACACCAAACATAGTTTCATCTATGAACTCCTCTTGCTGCAGTAGATCAACACCTTCTTCCTCTAAAGGAATTCTCCATAATAATTCACCTCAGGAGCTTCATTCCTATTTTTTATAGTTTCACCGGACTGTCCATCATCCTCTGCATATCATGCAAAGATACACAAACTATGAGAATTAAAATCACAAGCCTTCATTGCCTCATCTGCCTCCCTTGTTAACATATCTTCAAATTGTTCTGAACTATGCCAATAGTCCATGAGATCTTTAGCTGATCTCTCATTATCCTCTTCACCCAACATTCCACCTTGTTCTGGTCTACAAATGGAAACTTCCATTTCTGCATCTGCTTCTCTGAGTTCCTCTGATTCCTCTTGAGCACTCAATATATGCTCAATCTTTCTCAATTCCTCTACTATCTCTAACTTCGCTTGCTGATTTCTCTTTTCTCATAATCTCTGCCACTTTATTATTTTCCTCATGGTACAACCATGCTTCTGGTCTTCAAAACTTCTTTGCAGCATCTCCATCAATATTCCAATCTAGAAATCTATCTCATCTTTCTCTCTGTCAAACTCTTCTTGACTCATCCTCATGCCATCTGCTTTGGCATATTTCCTTCTATTGTGGCTTCTTTCTGAATGTCTAATATGACTATTTGTAGTCATCCTCTTCTCTTCGCTTTCCATGAGCTCCTCGCTCCTTTGCAACAAGCCTCTACAACATCAAGTCTTCCTTACTGTGATCTTACTTCACTAAGCTCTCCTCACTCAGTCTTTTGGTAAGCACGGTCCTCTATCTAGAACCTTCTCTTGAGCAACACCTTTTCTCCCTCTAGGCTTCTACAATATCTCACTCTCTCTTTTGAGAACACCTCAGTTGTCCTCTTTGTCCAATCTCTTGTTGGATTCTTCAGGTTCACTGCCACTTCTGAGTGCTTTGCCTGCTCTGCTTTTAAGTACACATCTGGTTTTTCTCTCAAAGCTTCTCTTCTTTTATTGTGCTGTAGTCTTCACACTTTCTTCTGTTTTCATTGGTGCTTTGAATGGATTTCCTCTGTCTCTTACATCTGCAAGTTCTACTACAATCTCTAAGAATGTCCCTAAAAGTTCTTCTACAATTCACTACTGTAATTATCCAAGAATTATACAATAAATAATGCCCAAGAAAAATTAATATTGAACTCCAAACCTTGAACTTGGACTCGATTTATGACATTATTAACATCATGAAAGTTGTGTTGAGTTCCTTACCGTGTTTCTTGTACTTTTCAGTTTATCATCCACTACAGTTAAGTCCGCATATGTTTCACAAAGGAATGCATAATGACGGATGCACGTAATGGAGTGAATATCACATTTGGCAAATGGTTAATTGTGAATTGTTATAATAACGTTTCAATGCATGTTTTTAAAAATTTACCTAGTAATTATGATAGTGGTTATGAACTATAGGGTAGAGTAAATTTTTAGTCATATTTTATAAAAAATTAATTTAAATATAGTTTGAACATGTGATTATAGGAGTTAATGGTATAAATTTCAATTATGGATAGACTGGCTTTTTTAGTTTATCAAAAAAGAAAAAATAGAAAATAAATTAAAATAGCCCATTTTAAAATAAGAAAAAATAGAAAATAAATTAAAATAGCCCATTCTAATAAAATATGCCTTTAAGCTCGGTAAGCTTCAGTCGATTGTAGATTTCCGAAATATTTAGAGATTTGACAAACATATAACAGTCAAAAATTGACCAAACCCAACTCCATTGGATCCTAAAATATTTCATGAAACTACAGTTAACTTAAAATAACCCTTTAAAAACCTTTTCAAAAAACACTAGAGTATTTAAAATAACTCAAACAAAATCAACGTCACCCAACGAACTTTTGGTTTTGTCCCCTTTTATTTTGCCTGAATTTTCCATGCTAACGCCCTCACGCTAACACGCTATCGAATATAGGAAGCCGACGTAGTAACCCTCCTCGACACTCAACTCTCTTTCGTTATAACGTTCTAAATATAACGGCAAGGTGTGTTATAGGTCAACTAATAGTTTTTTTATTTAGTTTAGTTTTTTTTTGGTCTGGTGTTTTTTCTATTATAGTTGATAATCTGTTTTTTATCAATTTGCTGAAAAAGAAGAGGAGGTAAGACACAATATAACATAAAATTGATACTCTATTATGGTTGTTAATTTATTTTTCTACCAATTTGTTGAAAAAGTAAAAGAGATAAGATACAATATAACACAAAATTAACACACAATAATAAGGCTTTTCAATTATTCCTGCAAACTTTGATTACAATAAACCCAACAAAAATATTTAAATTTTTTCCAAATAACTCAAACCCGCGCTAAATTTAATTTTACACCAAATAAGACTCGGCTTTATTCAACTTAACTGACTGACTGTCTAATTTTAAATAACTCTAATGAATAATTAGCAAACCACGTAAATTAAAAACCACTCGGCTGACTCTCTAATTTTAAATAGCTCTAACAAGCAATGACATTTTGGATTACAATCAATCAGATGATTAGACAGTAGGTATAATCAACTAGGGGGAATGCTTTGAGAGTTTCTGAAAAAGTTGTAGCGATCAACCTCTGTTTTGGCCTTCACAAGTCTGTCGAAATTGTCGTTGAAATACAATTTACCCCATGCTTCGGCTTCTTGGACGGTAGCAGTTCCATTGGCCACACTTCCCAGATCTAGATCCAAATAGTTAACATAAGCAGATCTGGGAGAAGAAGAAACATAAGGAGCCATGTATGCGCAAAGCTTTCGCATGTAATCAAGGTAGTGCTCATCATCGGTTGTGTTTTTCCATACGACCTTGTACTGTATGTCAAAGATTTTCCCAGCTCTGTGAGGGAAGGGTATCGCAGAGGAAGGAATCCTATTCATTATCCCTCCCAGAGGAGAGAAAAGTGCGTACGCACTCACCTCTTCTTCCAGGATGTCGAACAATCCCTGGAGGCCTGATATGGGCAGTGGTGTTACTCCCATATCTGATTTTATTTTGAAGTGGACTTTGTTGGAATAGTATCTGTCTGTTAGTTTACTCACATTAGCGACCCCTCCGATGAAGGCAGTAGAATCGATCCAGCTCATTTCACTGCACTCATTCTCCGCCATTTTCAACTCCGGGAAGGTTGTGTTCACAATCTGCAAGAACTGGTCCTTGCGTCCCAGATACATCCCTTGGAAAGATGCATTGATATCCTTGGTCCCTCCTTCCACATTAATGCCAAAGAACTGAACACGCATGAACAGATCCTCTTCCACATAAGGCATGATGTATTGCCAACGGTGAATGGTCTCTGCCAGCACGTCTCGCCCGGTTCTTGAGACTTCAAAGGCCGTGACAATGGTGGGAACGCTCACCAGTTTTATGTTCCAGGAAATCACGACGCCCCAGCTGCCTCCGCCGCCGCCTCTGAGAGCCCAAAACACATCATCACCCATCGTGTTCTTGTCCATGATTTCTCCGGAGGCGTTCACGAGCAATGCGTCGATCACATTATCCGCTGAGACGCCATATTTTCTAGAGAGGAAACTCAGGCCACCTCCCGATATATGACCGCCGGAGCCAATAGTGGGGCAAATCCCGGTCGGAAATCCATAGCTGTTGGTCGCGTTTGCAATGGCAGAAAAAACTTGACCCACCGTAGCGCCGGCTTCAACCCACGCTGTCATGGAATTGGTGTCGACAACGACGTTGTCGAAATTCATGAGATCAATGAGAATGAATGGAAGATCGGATGTGTAAGAGAGGCCCTCGTAGCTGTGTCCCCCGCTCCGGACTCGAATTTCCCACCCGTTTTTCACGCAACACATCACGCTATTCTTCACTTGCTCTTTGCTTCTTGGTAAAACTATCACATAAGGTTTGCGCACGCCGGGCTCTGCAAATCTAAGATTTTGCAGCGAAAAATTGAGCAGAACATCGTACTCTGAAGTAGGAGACGATGATATGATCGTGATATTTTCTAAACCGCTCTCCAGTAAACACGATATCAATGCCCTCCCCGAATCAGGCGGATCACTAGCTGTCGTAACCGCAGCCATTATGAGGGGCAATAACACACATAAAGAAGTAAACAAAGGGGTTACACAACACTCCGCCATCTTCACTAGTGAATCGATGCAATCAATCAGAAACCCAGTACTGACTGAATCTATTCGCAGATAAGATGGGATGGTTCATTGATTCCCAGCAACTTATAGGCATGTCTCACTTAGGGGCAAAGTTGAACGTCCTCACATAAAATATCTAATTGTAACTCCACCTCCATAAGTTGGGACACATTCAACATTTACTGACCAAGGAATTTTTAATTTGCTGAAGTTGGAAGGTAGGACAAGTTCCACAGTTGACGAACCATTTTTAATTTCGTGACGTTGGAACGTGGGACAAGTTCCACATTTGACGAACCACTATGTGATATATATAGATATAATATTTTAATTATGGAAATTTCTATTAGTAAATAAAATTTGTGATACATAAATATATGAATAACAGTTGACTTTGTAATCAAAGTTATATGTATAACACGGAAGCAAAGACTGTGTTTTTGTTGGCAGCAAGGTCACCTTGATCCAAGCTCCTGATCCCACTGAGGGAGAGGTGAAATTAGAGGTGCTTGATGGCCTTTTTCTGAAGCTCTTCCCTTTTAATAACTTATCAACTCGCTATAACCCTGGATATACCGCGCGGAAATGGAAAAGAAGAGTGCTGCCCCGACGGAGATCGATCATGAGTTTAGGGTTTCGAATCGCCCGTTTTGCGCCGCCGCAGAGTCAAAAGTCCTGCTCTCCTGTAGACCGATTAGAACCTTGACGGCTGGACCTTCAATCCCCGAAGTTTCCCTCTGGTTATGGGATGCATCGTCTGTTGGGAAGGAAGTACGCGATTTGATCTTCAGAGAACAACGTCCGGAGTTTTTCCTTTTTTCCTGGACCTGGTTTCGTCCCGATGAGCCCTACGCTATCGCTTTGCTCAAGCTCGGCAGATCTGCCCTAGTCTATGGCAGACTGTGGATCCGAACAGATGATCCAGGGCCGATTTTATTAGGCTCGGTTGAAGACAAACCCCCGGGGGGGGGGGGGGGGAGTGTGGACCCGGTTCCTTGGGATCCTGTGGTTTCCCTGCTTCCTTTATCTCAGATCTAGGCCTCTACCAACTTAACGCACCGTTTTGACAGAGGGCTCGTTGAACACTGGGTCGAAAAATGGAGAAAAGGTGCGGAATTTACAAATCTGATCGGATCCAGACAAAAGCAATCGGGAAGCTGGCCATATCCTATCCCTCTTCTCATGAATTCTGCATGCAAAGACAGGGGACTCCCTGCTGCAGATTTGACCCATTACATATCTGCATGGCCAAAACTCAGACGAAAATCTGACGGCGATTATGGAGGAGTGAGGCGTATACCAGATTCACTGCCCCATTTCGGTACGCCGTGGGTTCGATTGGCAGCCCCAGGGCAAATTTTAAATGGAAAAGCCGTGGATCCAGAAAGGGGATGGAGTAGGGACCTGGTCTCGCGGTGCTTTGATGACCCTATACTCTATGCTGCGCAACAAATTTTCATCAGATCAACAGAAGGCAGGCATTTATGACTGCAGATCTGGGGAAGCATGAGGGTTCTGGAACTTAAAAAAAAAATCCAGGACAAACTGGGAATCCCAGCTGCTTTTCAAATATTAATATTTTCTGGGGTATGCATGCAGGAACATTACTCACTACAGTACTACAGGGTAGCAAAGGACTCAACAATTATCCTCAATCTCCGCTTGCGAGGTGGGTCAAAGGGATCTACATCAAAACCTACAGGAACATATCGTGATGCAGCCAAAGGGAAAGATCCTCCAAAGGGGAAAGAATCTGCAGCAGTCAATACATCGCCAGGGCAGTATATCGTGGATCAAATGCCAGAGAGCCCCTCCATCTCGCTGTATATTCCAGAGGTAAAGTGCATTTTTTCAGATCTGGAAAAAAAAGCTGTTATTTGTAGATTTAACGGGTTCTGGCCAAAAACTGAGGCTCTGTATCAATGGATTCACACGGTCTGGACAAAAAACTGCCAGATCCACCTCTGTTCGAAGGGCTTCTTCATAGTAATATTCCTTCAAGAAGAAGAAAAGGAAAAAATTCTCAATGAAGGACCATGGTTCTGGGGCAGTGCGGGATTATTTGTCACCCCATGGTTTCCAGAGTTTGACGCCAATATTATGGTGGTATCAAGGATGCCAGTATGGGTATGGTTGCATAATCTACCATTACACTTTTGGCATTTCAAGACCTTATCAGCTATAGGGAATACCCTTGGAAGAATGTTAAAGATTGATACAGATAGACATTTAAAAGGAATTTTTACTTTTGCTAGGATATGCGTTGAGGTAGATCTCAGCCAAGGACTACCTGAAAGCATCATCCTGAATTTTAACAATATTCAGTGGAAACAACCTTTGGACTATGAGAACACAGCTTTCAGGTGCAGGGGATGTCAACAAACAGGACATTTGCTCAAAGCATGTCCCAGCAAGAGTAAGCCACAACAAAGGAAGCCCAGAGGATGGCAGAATTTAGATGAAGTCTTAAAGAGGAGAACAGCACAAAAGAAAGCCCCTTCTGTAACAGAAGAGGAAAAAACATAAGCAGAAGAGGATGATACCTCCATAGAGGAAGTTGAAATAGAAAACCAGAAGGAAAATATAGCAGTCAACAAGGATCCACAGCCACATACAAATCAGGCAGAGACCCAGCAAGACAAAGCAGACATGACAAGCGTGGATCAAAGCATGGGAGGCAACAAACGGCATCACCACTCAGATTCATCAGACTCAGACAAAGAATCAGGGCAGCCGAACGAATCAACTCAGTTAGTCATTGCTTCGACCGAGCCCACTCTGGGTGAGTGGCGCAAGGTCGAAAAGAAAAAGGGGCGAAAAACATGAAGCAGTTTTGTTGGAGCTTTTTTCCCTCTTTTCTCTCTCTTTCCCTTCTCTTCTCTTTCTCTTTGTTTGCGTTAGTCTTCTAATGTTGCGTAGGATGCGTCAACACTCGTGCCCATGTGGCAGCTTTTCTGTATGCTTCATTGCATCTGATAGTCTAACTTTTCATTAATTCTTTAATAAAAGGTTACTGATTTTTTTCTTTGGAAAAAAAAAAGTTATATGTATAACCCGAGTAATGTCATATAAATATAAATTTAATGGGTGATACCAAATAAGTTTTATATTGTTGAAATTTAAAAAATATAAAAAATAAATTAAGAGCATTTTATTTAAATTATTAATTAATAAAAAAGAATTAATATATGCGTTAAAAATATATATAATAATATTTTAACTATGGAAAATTTTATTAGTAAATAAAATTTGTTATAATATTTTTGATAATAATATTTTCGTTTATTGTTAAGATTAATGTTTTTTAATTAATCCATTTAATTTAGAGTTAATTTAAAATTGAGTAAGAGAAAATATTTTATCTTAATGAAATGTAAAAAGAAACAAGTAAATTAATAGATATGATCTTGATTTTAGCAAAAAATTTAAAGAATTTGAATTCTCTGTTTTTAAGAAAAAAATAACATAACTGATATTTTGTTTAGAGAATAATTTCGGCAAAATGACATAAAAAATCATTAGTGGACGCGTTTCGAACTAACTAGTGTGATTTATCGTCAGGACAATTTGAATATCCAATCTGAGCGATGCATTAAATAGGGACAACAGGCTATTCCAACAGCTAAAATTGACCTAGTAACAGTTAACCGGACCTCTAACAGCTAGGTTTTACCAGGCCCCAGGGGGAGGGATCTAAATTTATTTAATCAATTTATTTATCTATTTATTTATTATTATAATTAAATACAATATTATGTATATTGTTTATTAATGTAAATATGACTATTACTAATATTAATATATTTATTTTCCATTACCCTTATATAATATTAATATTATTAATTATTTATTTAAATAATTAGAATGGTAAATATCATATATTATTTTTAAATCAAGAACTTAATTTAATTATTATTTTATTAATATATTTATCTATTTTTAATATGTATTTATCCTTAATTTTTTTTTATTATTCTTAATATTATTAATAGTATCAATAAACAAGATTTTTTTAAGTGCTTTTTCCCAAATTATTCTCTAAACAAGATTATGGATACAGAAGTCTAAATTCCTTAATAACTAATCTCATTAAACAAATTTTCTATCCACATATATATATATATATATATATATATAATATTATATAATGTCAGTTAATAAATATATACAATGTCCAAATTTCTTCCATATTATAAATGTAATATATATATATAAAAATGTCTATTAATATAAATAATATTACAATCTCAAATGTTAATAACAATTCAAATATTTTATATTTTCTCATCAAATTTAAACTATTCAGATAAATAAAAATTCTACTTTTAAAAGTATCACTAGTATGGTTTCCCATAAACATATATGGTTATATATGTTTCTTTATCCATAAATCATACAAGTGTTACCGCACCTACAAAAATATCATTCAAAATCATTCTTAGGATTCAAATAGGTGCTAGGTGAGACGGGAAAAAAAATAATTAATTTAAATGTGAAATAATCGTTATTTATAAAATATAAATTAATAATGT